>PVLD010002913.1:0-153890 GCA_004027595.1 Dinomys branickii
TTACAAGTATGAACAATAACCTGGTACACATTAATGGTTTGTATCCTTTCATTTCTTTAAGTCTGGAATGTAATTCCTTATATGGCAACTTATTTCTAATGTAGAAAAGCTAACATTGAGCACAGATTTTATTCTAAGGGTACAGTTTAGCACTACTAGCCAGGCTCGTTCCACTCCAGAAATGCTAGTCAGAACCCCGATGGGAAATGTTACCCTGTGCAGACAACCCCTTGACTCTTGGCAGATTAAATTTAGTCATCCTAAAGCCTAAAAGCTGCGTTATTTCCATCCTAACTCCAGATGTTACTGAGTGGCCAGAATTGAAGTGTGCCAAACAAGCGCCGGCCTGTAGTATTCTATCTGTAAAACAAAACAACTAATCCAGAGCCTTCTATAGTCCTTTTGTCTCTGCAATGACTATGGTAATTTAAGGTAAATAGAAATATCTCATTTAGTATCTATAAAGTCTAATACTGTCAAGTAATTACTTTCAGCACATCCCTTGCAAATCTGCCCACTCCTTCTCTTAAGTAACTTCGAATGTTCACGTCCTGGTACAAGAAAATCTGCCCCCCAAAATCATTTTCAAATAAATAAGTAAACCAGTTGAGCAAGAGCTATCTAGAGGAATTGTGAACAAGGTTAAGTATTTGGTGAGTGCTCTACAACTGCTGCGATATACTAGGTGTTCTACTCATTACTAACTGGTTGGTTACACTATTAAGTTAGAAAACCAGACCTCACTGTGAACGTTAATGATGGCACGCAATGAGCGAGCGCCCCCCCATCCCCCTCCCCGTGCCCGTGCCCTGTATATGGCCGTTCTCCTTCTTGTTAACCTTCCTGCTCATGTAAGCTGAGTTCTGGAGGAGTTTAGTCAGCCTCATCCAGACCTAAAGTCTTGTCTTTGTCTCCTTTTGCAAGGATGCTCCTGATTTCAATCAGCTACTAGAAATGTCAGATGAAAAATGGCACCAATGTGAATTACGACAATAAAAGTTTATAAGCTACTAAAATAAAGTTATAGTACCTAAGAGCTGAGTCAACTGACAATGTTAAATGGAACATTTTACAACCAGTCCTGGGATAATGATAAAAAAAAATGGCACGCAGAACACGAAGAAATATCTGACGGGAAACAAGCCCAAGATCAAGTTCAGGTTACCTGATTTTTGTGAGCTACCTCTAAAAAGGGCAGGAGGCAGGCAGGGATAACCTGATGTTTCCCTAGCGCCTGCTCTGTGCCCGGCCCTCGGCAGCCATTCTCCCTTTTGCTTCTCATTCCAGTTTCATGAGAGAGGTATCGTCAGCATCATTTGGGAGTGAAGAAACTGAGGTTTAAAGGGTCCAATTATTCGCTTAGTAACAAAACTGTTTGATAGTGGAAGCAAGAGTTGACCTCAACAGTCTGTCCGCCTCAAATCCCATGTTCTTTGTAGACCTTTCTATATCAAATTTGTCTCTTTACCTAGACAGATCATCTCTATATGGATGAAGTAGTTTTTAGGTTTCATGAAGAATCTCTCTGTCCAAATTGACGCTGGTGTTTGTCCCACTCTATCCGCTCAGGTGATGATTCTCTTTACCCTAGAGTTCACCGTGTAAGTTAGATGGACTGAAAATGTTAATTGATAGTTATATAAAGCAGAAAGTGTCACTTTTCAATGAGACCAGCATTACAGATAAAATTGAATACTCAAAATGATATTTAAGAAGGAATATGGGGTGTTATCAGGAATTTTAATAGGTGAAATGGAAATCTTTCATCTAATTTTTTAAATTAACCCACTCTCAAAGTGTTTCTCATAGACTAAATTTCCACTACCTTTCTCTACCCTTTTCAGCACAACAACCTCCTGTGCTGTCACGTCGTCACGTTACATCCCCACAAAGCAAGTCACAGTGCTTCTCATCTGCACTAACCACAGTATAGCCACTGTATCCCCAGTGGCAGACACAAGAACACTGCGGGGCCCAGGGGACCGGAGGGAGGGTGTCTCCTCAATTACAGTATTTGCTGTAATTGCACAATCTCTTAGAAATATTATGTTTTACCTTAAAAGAACTTATAAAATTTATATTCTTCTCCCTCATCTGACTTTGTTATAATATAAAGAGATTCTTTTCAATTACTTCTTATGGACCAAAATTCATGCTCCGAGAAGAATTAATGTCATGTTAATTCTTAGGCTTCACATGCTCCTTGCAAACTCCTCTTACTCTAGCCAGAGGAACACGGTGATAAAATGGTATAATCACATGACAAGCAAAGTGCTGATGTGAAATGAAAAGGACAGAAATACGATTGGGATATTAATTCAAGAAAAAAAGAAAATAGGACTATTTGAATAGGCTTAGCAGGATGATTTAATTCTTTCTGAAAATAACTGGGGTGTTATCTAACCTTATCTTGACCTCCATCACAATGCCCTATATTCAGATACAATTACAACCAAATATCTAGTTCCTACACACACACAGACTACACAATATCTGGTATATAGAGAGACAGACAGACAGACACATAGGGAAACCTTCAGGGAATCTACTCATCTAAACGCCAGGTGAAGGCATCATTTCAATACAGCAATAAAATGAACGCTTTCCTTTGGAACGAATGCAAATTAACAAAATGAGGAAGCAGAACTTCCAAAATACCTCTAAACTCAGTACCAACTTTTATTTATGGGTCCAAGACTATAATGGACACAAGATCATTGTCATACTTGATCCATAGGAATAGTTGTTGGGAAGTTCAATGACAGAAAGGAGCAGCTTTCCATGGAAAGTGCCACAACTAATCGGAGTTGTCGTACTTAAGCACTCGCTGACTGTCAACCTTGAACAGAGCATTTAAATCAAACCCCACCTGAAAGTATGTACTGTCAAGGAAGAAGCCAAGAAACATTTTCTGGTTCACAAGGCAACTCACAACCCATTTGCCTAGGATGGCTCTGCAGATCAATTCTATGGGCACATAGACTGATTGCTCTGGTCCTGAACTCATCCTTACAACCCATTGTAGGAGCTCCTCCCTTAAAAAGGCCAGAAAGTGCTAATACGTTGGTATTTGAAAGTTCAAAGATGATTAGTCCTTGTTCTCAAATGCATAATATTTTTTGGAAATATTCTACTCACACAGAACTCCAATTGAATTAGGCTCTCTTCATAAAGATACATTTTTTTCCTTTTAAACATTCTATAGTCTTGTTTTGTTGTGTTTTGTTTTTTTTTGGTACTGGGAATTGAACTCAGGACCTTGTGCTTACCAGGCAGGCACTGTGCCGCTGACCTGTATTCTCAGCCCTTAAACATTCTATAATACTAGATATCAGTAGTATATCTGGCAATAGTAGACACCACCATTGTTTTGTAGTATCATCTAAAACTGAGGGTTGCCTATATATAACATGTTATAATTTGCATAATAATTGCAGCATAATGCCTCAAAACCCACTGAACAAAATTTGAGTATGTGCATAGATGTAGGTATAGACGTGAAAAAGAGAAAATTACTGCAAAGATCCAAATAAAAACTAAAAGCTTAGCAGTGAATTAAATTCCCTTGAATGCTGAATAATTTGATATTTACTCAGTTTGGTATCATAAGGAAATGGAGATGCTTTATTACAGGATGTTAAATAGAGGGAACTATTCACCAGGTTAAAAGAAAATATCCATGTCAATCAGAGATTAAAGCAATTTACCAATAGGAGCTGTAACATTATTGTAAGATAATCCTACATCTGTCTAAGTTTACAAAATAACGTATATCATCTACGTGTATTACCTCAATTGCATTGCAATTAATATGTAAACAGATTGCCCAATGATGGAAAATATTTTTCATTCATTCAGTACACATTTACCAAACATCCCCCAGGTTCCAGGCACTATTCTAGGTACTAAATGTATAAGAATAAATAAAACAAGCCAGGTGTGGTAGCGCACACCTGTAATCCCAACACTCAGGAGGCTGAGGCAGGAAGATCATTGTGAATTCAAGGCCAGCCTGGACTACAAAATGAGCTCACGGCCAGCTTGAAATGCATAGCCAGACCCTGTCTCAAAAAAACAAACAAAAAAAAGAATAAATAAGACAAACATTTCCTACAAATTAATAGCATAATCTGAATAACCTTCACCCCCTAGCTAACATTTTTTAACCTGAAAATATTTGGGGTACTTTGCTTATCATTTTACTGGCAATGA
Organism: Dinomys branickii; assembly: GCA_004027595.1. Classification (NCBI taxonomy): domain Eukaryota; kingdom Metazoa; phylum Chordata; class Mammalia; order Rodentia; family Dinomyidae; genus Dinomys; species Dinomys branickii. The sequence goes on from PVLD010002913.1 coordinate 4,213, forward strand.
GAGAATTAAATGAGTTTTAACAATCAAATTTTAGAAGAGCTTTTTTGCTTTGAAGATATTACTGAAGCGCATAAAGTTCTATGATTTGGGAAATGATAAAATATTCACAGAAATTTATAATTCTGCAGTTGAATAACAATTACATTTGTTCCAAACAGGCAATTGGTTTCCAAACACATTAAACAAAGGCAATTTAGAAAACTTCTTCTTCCTGCTGGCGTCATTAACATTGTTGAATGTCCTGGGATTCTGGAGAGTTTCACGAAGGTATGGAAGCGTACGGTAAGATGAACCGTTTCTGACTCCACAAAACAGTGGTCTGGAAACCACCAGTGAGCCAATGGAAACCCTGCATGCCGTGACTGGATAAATGAGAGTATCTGAGAAATTTCACAGATTATGTAGAACTAGAAATGTCATTTAAGTCTTCACTTCTCCACTGATACACATAATAAAATAGTGCTTCACTCACTTTAAAGTGTGTTATAAAACAAGTGTTTTCTCCACTATGTAGCATCACTTAGAATTAGAAACAATCACGTTGATACTAAGAGTGAGTGCTTTTACCATTAATGGCAAATATCATTAAACAGATCGCTAGAAATCTAATGACTCTTGAGATTTGCATTCCACTCAGGCCTTTAAATCAACAGTGGCCATTTCAAGATCAATAGAAGACTGTGCAAAAATCCCTTAGCCAATCACTGAGACCATTCAGTGGCTTAATATGTAATATGTCCCATCCATCCATCACTAGGCCCTATTGAGCCCTCTCTCCCTGCCTCCCTCCCGCCCTCTGACATATTCTTAGATGGGTGTGTACTTTGATTAAACTGCCTAACCACTCTAAGGAACTTTTTTACACAAGTTAAAAAAATAAACAATAATCCCAACCACTAGTGGGTTTGATGAGGAATTTTGAGAAAGAACTAAGCACAGTGGCTGCTGGGAATGAAGCAGATTTTCATTTTCACCTTTTGATTTCATTCATGTACATATTCAGTCACAAATCATCCCACTCCTTGTCACTTCTCCCTTGCCAAAAATCTTTCTTTTATGCTTGCAACAAATCCCTTCTGGTACACCAGTCATTTGATAGGTAGTGTAGTAAACCGGAGTTTACTACAAAGCAAGTCAGGAAACTCAGCTTCAGCTGTGTTACATTTCTGTGGAGCTTAGGCTCAGTATGGGAGACAGTAGCACCCCATGCAAGGCAGACGGGAAGACAAAATTAAAAGCCTTAGTGTCTCCCTAAATTTGTATATTTCTTTTTTTTATTTTAAAGTTAAGAGAACAAAAACATACTAACAGACTAGAAATCAAAATGATCTTCCACGATATACAATTTCCCTAAATGCCAGCCTCGTTCTTAGATTGGAAGGAAATTAAAGAATCAGAGAGTCTTCTAGAATAAGCCAACAAGCACTCCCTCAGCTTTGTGAAAAAACAAATCCAAGACTGAAAACTGAAATGAAGATGAAGCTCTTTCCCCTCCGTCCACAGCCTCCTACCACAGACCTGGTGCCCATTTACTTGCAAATGCACACGCACCTGTTCCGATGGCGCCTCTAGCCCATCAGCTGGACTGACTTGAGACACAACAATGAGATTAGCGAAGCATATTTTGGTGTGTATCTGGATGAGTCATGGAGGGCAGGCCTTGGGGACTCCATCTAGCCCCTGGAGCCTTCCTCTCTGACTTTTCTCTGCTCTGTGCTTCCTGGAGACCACAAAGTAAGCAAATTTCCTCCATCATGCCCTTCCACCATGATACCTCTGCCTTAGAAGCAGCCAACCTTGGACTGAAATTATAAACCAAAGTAAACCTCTCTTCTTTTCAATTGTAGGCATCAGGTATTTTGTCCCTGTGGCAAAAGGTAACTAATATACCCATACTGTCACCCAGTTTTTGTTTTTAATCTGTCCTTCATGGAGTAGCTTCAAAGGCTCCAGAGTCAGCATAGTTTAATCCAGTTCCACCGTATACTGGCTGTATAAACTTTGGTGACTGTTTAACCTTACTAAGCTTCAGTTCATTCATTTGTAATAGTAACTGGGCCATAAGGCTGCCATGAGGATGAGTACAGTCTCTCTTAGCAATAATACCAATAAGGGCTCTGGATTTGGCCTCCTGCTTCCTTCTTCCTCCCTTTTACAATTCTTCTAAAGTTATGCTGAGGTGTAACTGAGAGACATTAATTTTGGGCTAAATTGAAGTATAACTTGCACCGGACCCAGAATTTGTTAGCTCAGGCATTCATTCATTCATTGATCCATGCATCCAACCAACACGCTAAGCACTCCATGCACTCGCAGAGCAAAGTTGAACCAAGCAAAATGCCAGGCGACGTGGAACTAACTTTGATGTTCGAATTAAGATATTCAAGTGCGATTCTTGCTCTGTGATTGTTGGGCAAGTGAGTCACTATGAATAAGTAAGAGATGGTAGTGTGGAGTTCAGAGAAGACTAAAAATATAAAAGGAACCAAAGATTGGAGAAACCAAAGACAAGGGACTAATACCCCAGGGATCCCCAAAGCCAGGTCACATACAGCAGTACTGTTTATAGTCTGCTAGGAATGGGGCCTCCCAGCGGGAGAGAAGCAGCAAGCAAGGGAAGTGTCATCTGTGCTTCCAGCCACTCCCATCTCTCCTGTTACTGCGGAGTTCTACCTCCTGCCAGAGTAGCTGCAGCATTAGATTCTCGTAGGCGCTTGAACCCTACTGTGCGCTGCACACTCAAGAGATGTAGGTTGCACACGCTAGATGACTCTGATCCCGGAACTACTCCCCCAACCCCACCCAGCACAGAAAAATTGTCCTCCTCAAAACAAGTTCTTCGTGCCAAAAAATGTGGGGACCCCTGATATAGGGTTTATTCATAAATAAATCTAATCGTCCCCAGAGCTTCTCCATCTCCATCTCCTGTCTACTTTTTTCCTACATATTTGGGGGAGCAGGGAGAAGAAGCAAAACAAAAAGGAAAGAAATTAATTTTATGTATGTTGAGCACCCTGTGTCTTATGGAACCTGCTATACAGACAACTTCAACCTACCTCTTACATAAATCTTATCACTCTATAAATAAGAAATCTAAAGTGCAAAAGTAGCTAATTAAATCAACCAAGTTCATGCAACTAGGATTCAAACTCAAGTTTGGTTGTTCTAAAGCCCATACTCCTCTACCGTGCTGCTTATAAGGGCCAGGAAAGAGCCTTCTACTTGCTCTATAAAAGATCCTGAGCCATTTGAGAGAAATCTAAAGTATCTGCACTCATTACCACTTCGTGATCAGTGATCCCACAAGAAGAGAATGTGTGTCACACATGAGAAGAAAACAAGTCCAGAAAATTTGCTTCCAAAGATTAAGTATCCAGAACCAACTGTATCAGTGCAAAAGCACATTTTACCTTTGGGATCTATAAGCCAATAGAGTTGTACAGATCAAGTAAGAATAATTAGGCAAGAGCCCTGCAGAAGCACAGGGAGCAAGGCTGTCTGCGTTTGGTGGGGCATGATTCCAGTTTGTTTTAATACTAATTATTATTTTCCAGCACCAAGGAATAGTAAATAGGCAAAGAAATGGGAGAAAGCAGCCCTGTCCCAGAGACGATATTAGTGAAACATGTTATTTACAAGTCAACTAAGATTTGATTGCAGTACACATTCTGTCACAATGCAATTTTTGTCAAACCTAAATATTTATTCCGAGCCAAGCTACTGTAGCAAAGTATCTAAAATAGGGCAGTCCTGGCCTATGCGTGTACCCAATATTTTGACAAAAATGATGAGACAACACCCTTATTAGTGTACAGGTGAGATCGGTCTGTGTTTGTGCCCAAGGGCACCCAACTACTGACACAATCTTAGTGTAATTGTTAGAAACATGTTAATCTTGTCAGGGTCTCTGGGACATCACCTCAATAATAGTGAAGGATTACCCCTGAGTGGCAGACTAGACTTATCTCTTCTCTTCACAAGCAAAAACTTCTGCCTTTGACCCAAATGAAGTTCTCAATCAAATTTGAAATCACACAGTGAGATGTCATATTCACACCTCTCCAATTTAGGTGCAAAGGAAGTAAGTAGACAAATGTTTTTCCCTTGCTGAAAAGCTTCAGTAAATATATCCATAGTGCTTCATATAAATATGTACCCCATACTGGCTGTGAAAATAAAAAGAAATTATAGCTCTTTCAGAGGAAAAAGCCAAGAGAGAGTTGGTTTTTTGTTATAACTATCACTGTCCCTCACTATACTTCTTTTTCCAAAGGTACTGGTAATAATCTACGCATTACCTCAAACAATTATTGAAAGCAACATATATTAGAGACAAATGACCAGAGTTATGCAGGCAGTCTTCTTTCTCTTCCAGTTATTTTTAGCCAAGAAGGCAAAATTACCTTTTCGAGGCCTTCACAAGCTAAATATATATGACTGACCCCAGAGACTTACATTTGATAAAACTGTAAAATTGTATAGCTCATATTCTTTTGCATATTCAACAAATATGTATTGAATATTGTCAGGTGTGGTGGTGCATGCCTGTAATCTCAGTACTCCAGAGGCTGAGGCAGGAGGATTGCTGTGAGTTTGAGACCAGCCTGGGCTACAAAGTGAGCTCAAGGCCAGCCTGAACTGCATAGCGAGACCCTGTCTCAAAAAGACCAAAAAGAAAATGTGTATGTATTGAAAATCTGCTGTACACTGGGCCTTGATAGAGCATTAGGAACACAGAACAAAAAAAAGCAGTCTAAAATGGCCATCCCCTTGAACATTACCCAGACATGTTTAAGAAAAAAGTATCTTTAGAATCAGTATACTATAATGGAAAAAAAGTCAGGATTTGGTTCCAAAGCCTGGCTCTACCAACTGCTATTTACATGAACCCTAAGAAAGTCGTTTAACTTTTGGAATTTCAGTTTTCCAATCTGTGAAATGGAGATGATCCCATCACACTCTGGCATAGTGCCTGGTACTTAGAGAAAACTCAAGAAGGCAAGTTTTCCTTTGGTTGGGAGTGGAGGGTGAACATTCTAGAAACACAGGCATGTCCTCCTTCTTCAAAAATGGTCTCAGCACCAAATTTACAAAAACCCACTAAATCTCATGAGCCTTTATGAATGGCAGCCATGCCATTTGTAAAGTCCTAGGGGTCCACATGTCCCTTACTGTGGGCGGTGAAGAGACTGACAGTAGATTGTAGTAGAGTGCCACCTAAAGGTCCTTGTAAAAGCCTTAGTATGCACCGAAACTTCTTTGTCCTATTTCAAAGACCATTCTGGTGAGGAGGGCTCTTAAATAATCACCATTGTTGGGCCGGTATCTATGGGCCCATCACAAAAGGTAGACAAGCACAGCAGAAAAGCAAATGATTTATGAAATCATCTACATCTGGTCCTAAGAAAATCTTTCTTCCTTTCTGTCTTTAGATATTGTAATCTAAATCACTTTAATGCTCAGAACATCAGTGGAAATAATCTTGAAGAAACACTTCTCCTCCATGAAAAGTCTGTGAAATTTTATGGCAGTATACAGGAAATTTCTCCAAGTATTGATCTTTGGGAGACAGCCTTATGAGACTATATTTGATGCCACCTGTCCTGTGAGCACAGTATTCACTGTTTCCTTCTTCAGTTTAACATTTTATGCACTTTAATAAGAATTAATATATAAAAAGAGTGATATATTTCTGAATATAATCCATGTACTTTATTAACAAAAACCACTTATGACTTTCCTAGTAAACTATTATGCTTTTGTGTTAACATGCAATGTATTAAATTAATAAAATAATTTCAAAGGCTGAGCAATTACTCTCTGGCAAGAAAATGACAATTCCCTATCTTCCAGTAATATTGTATAGCTTTTTACAATGTTCAACCATTAAAAGTAACATAAAAGATTTTTTTAGAGTTTTGAGCAATCATTTGAAGCACAGAAACTAGATCGTAATATTCTTTCTTTTGGTAGATGTATTAAGCCTGTATTGCATCATAGGCATTGTGACCATACTGGGGTTAAAGGAAAGAAGAAAATTATGGCAGGTCAAATGTGTACTGGGAAAGAGGCAAGTGACCATGCAAAACAGAGATGCTTAGAGGAATCTGCTAGCCCGTATGGAATCGTTTAGTCTCCATGGTTACCAGTTTAAATACACTTGGAAAAATCATGTTCCTGTATAAGCCAAGAAACTTGTAAACTTGTTATTTAGATGAAATAAAACTAACATCCTGTATCTTTGTCACAACATTTATCAAAGTTTGATTGAGGACCAGCTGCTTCAGTGGAAATACTTTTGCCCCTGTGAGGACTACTTTAACCCAAATCTTTATCCAGGTTGGGGTCCAGAAATTGATGATTTTCATTAGCAAGTCATTCTGATCTTCCCTAAACTTGACAGTGAGTGCTTTCTAGGAGAGTTGGTGTTGGAGATAGAGAGGTTTATCACCTGACAGCAAATGACTGTAATAAAAGATTTATTCAGCCTGATTAGGTATGTGTCAGCCTGCTTGGGGGCTCAAGGGAGATTTTCTTGGGTGTGGACCCAAGCTTGAAGAACACATGTGTGCAAGACATCAGCAACAACAGCAGGCAGCATGGAGCAGGGTTCAACACAAGAGCACAAGAGCCAACTGTGTTTTTAGTGTATAATTCTTATACAGGTTGTTATCTCATGTTCACATTCTTACATAGTGCTGTAACTAGCGCATGCGTGTTTACTGGTGCTAAGTCATGGTTACATAACCGTATCCCTCTGTGCACCTGCACTACACAAGCAGGATCATATCCTCAGGTGTCCTTAGATGCCCCTGAGCTTTGAAGCAGTCTGAGTGGCTCCCCACAATATGACCCACGTTTTTAATTGCAAAAGTACAGCTGTAGAGCACCAGGTGCTTCTCACTCAAACTATTTTCTGTTCACTTGTTTGCTGTGGAGACAAGTAAAAACACTAACTCTCTTAAAGGCACGAATTCTTCCCAGCAACTTTTTCAAATCCTCCTTTGTTTAGCGTTTGTTCCCTGGCAAAACTGCAGGGCAGACTCTGGCATCCCTTAGAAGCTTTCCTTGCTATAAAATGTCAAATACCAAGTTTGCAATTTGGGTTTCGTGAACACCCAAAAGGTCCAGAAACCCCCAAATGCATTGTCTCAATGTAGATGTAAAGTTACAACAGTCTCACTGTTAGAAATGGGCTCTGCCTCATTTGGTTGCCCCCCCACACACACACGCATACATACCCTGTTGGCTTCCTCTCTTTAACTTCTGCATTATAATAGAAAAAATTGCTCATTGTACTTTCTGTATGTCTTTTGGGATGAAAAATCTGCACAATGATAAAGTTGACCCAAGGCCAACACCAAAAAAGCTTAAATTCTCACACTGGGGTTGCCACTTGTGATTAACTAAATGGCAGTGACTACATGCGCTGCCGCTGGAACAGGATGCACTCACACAGCAGTTGCTTCTCCAGTGCCTAGCAACATTATCATTGAGCACCTGGAATAGTTTAGGCATTAAGTGTAATTGGTTTTGCTTAACATAAATCTGTAGCTTTGTAAATAAGTGAAGCATTTCAGCTTCTATATAACACCAATTAACTTAAAGGGATGCGTTGTTTGCAGAAGCCTGCTGGGCTCCTTACTGTATTTCTCTGGTAATACGCTCAGTGACGACAAAGTTCTGTGTCCCTACAGCGTTCTATTTACTCCAGCCACTTTGCACCAAGGGTCAATGCCAACCTCTTACTAGCTCCAGCTTTCAGTGGTGGTGAAAGGTTGGGAACATGCAGTCTTCCCTGAGAAGCTTCCTCTGTGTCCTATTTCTGTCATGATTGAGACCTGAAAGAGAAGGTATTTGAAAATGTTTTCTACAACCCACAGAGCACAGGTCTGACCCCATCTGGTTCTGCCCACAAGTGACAGTGACATCTTTTTCCTCTTCCCTTTCTTCTTGTAATACTTCAATCCGGTGTAGGCAAAAGTCACTGCATAGATCCTGTATACAAAATTACAAAAAACAACAACCTATTCTTATTACTTGAATTTGCCAGTGAAAATTTTTTCATCAGAGTGACTTGTTTTTAAGAATACAAAATAATACCCAAAGATGTGTTACTGGAAAGTGATAGATTTTTTTCCCTCGCTCTTTGGCTATTTCCCCTTATTATCTCTTAACTTGGCTTAATCCTTTATCTCTCATATCTCCTTCAGGTAATCTGGATTTATAGCATTCATTCCACTCTGGCCAACCTCTAATTCCCTTGGTTTCCCAAAGTGTTTGATCAGCTACCAGAGTAACAGCATCACCAAATAACAGCTCATGATTCTAAAACTTTCCTATTAATATTGTGTGATTCACAAATTAAAGGAGAGAAATCACTTCTGAGAACTACCAGGATCCTTTCTTCTTTGAAAAGAAAGCCATTGCATTATAACTCCAAATCAGCCAGCCAATGGTCACACAGCACCTCCATTGAGAGAGATGCCAGCATACAGTCAGTGCTCCCTGGCTTATGAGTAAAGCATTCAAACAGAATCAGCAGCCAAGCGATGACAGCACACAGGTGCTGCTAAAATTCAGGTTGGCTTGTAGAGAGCATTAAAGGAATCACTGAGAATAACTCATATCTATGTCACCCTGTACAGCTTGCGAGTTGCTATCACACACATATTAACACATTTGATTACCACCCACACTCCAGGAAGCAGTCATATCTTAACAGGCCCATTTGGCAAATGAGGAATTGTAATTCTGAGACATTAAGTGCTTTCTTGAGAGTTATAGACATCGTCAGTGGTACAAACAAGACTCGAACCTTGGTCTGTCCATCTCTAAAGTACCACCTCCTTCTACAAACAAGCATAATGTCACTTACATTGGATCATCCGCAGTCACTTCGGTGAGACACTCTCTCATCAAGCAACTCTGAACAAGAATGAGAAAAAAGATAGCACCGGGGTTAGTGACCCTGATAAAATGATCAGCAAAATATAAGCACTTTTCTAGCACTTCTTTGCTCTTATTGAGCCCACAGCATGGATCCCCATGCTGTTCTGCTGGGTATCTGAGGCCATCAGACACACCCCACTGGAGGACCCACCCAGACTAACCCCACTGGGAGACAGAATCTCAAGCTCCTCCTTCCATCAAAATGGCTTCCATGTTTTGGGCAGTTGGTGCCAAACAACTTCAGAAACCAGTAAGTGGAGAGACACACGTGTACCCAATATATACAATGACTGGAGATTCCTATACTACCTGCTAAGTACAACTGTTCTGGTTTTTGGCATATTGGCTCAATTATTCTTCACAATACCCCTTGAAGTGCAACTGTCAACCCCATCTTACAAACAAGAAAGGTGGTACAAGGATTATGGATGGAGTTAAGATGTGGGCCAGCAGAATCTGCCCACAAAGTCTGGGGGCAAACCCTCTCTACGGAGCCGGCCCTCAGTATAATTGTGCTCTACAATAGGCATTTATATAGTTTCAGAATTCCAAGGAAGGCAGTGCCTTAGCCCAGTGGGTTTTAATTCTTTTCTACCTTAATACATAAGAATATGGGCCGGGGATATAGCTCAGCAGCACAAGCGCCTGCCTGGCCCGGGCAAGGTCCTGAGTTCGAGTCTCAGTATTAAAAAAATACATAAGGATATGATTTGATCCATCAGCAATCACTGGATGCTCCACTCCCCCAGGCTCTCCCCCTCTCTCCCCTTTTATAATAACAGTCTCCCTTTTCTGCCCCCATGGATATGACTCTGCGAGCAGAGTTTCACACTCTGTGGCTATAAGTGGGTACATTTATATAAGAATTGTTGTACGGGCTTTTGTCCAGTGTCCTCCAAGTCACAACGCAAGCCATGTGTTCCTTGTATAAAAGTCAAAGTTACATCAAGATGGGAACAGGAGGTCAAGTGGGCTGTTTCCGTAGCATTTTCACAGACTTCCTGGGATCCCTCCAGCCCTGTTCTCTACTAAGTGTAAAATTATCAAGGCTAACCTCAGGTCACTGAGGTCCTCTATATCAGAATGAATTTTAGTTGACAGCCGGGAACATTTCCCCAGACGATGCACCGTCACAAGCCCACTCACAGACTTTATTAACTATTAAATAATAACGGCACGCACATCCTTACCTATCATCCATCACAAACAGGCTTGAATCCATTTTCTAGCTGGGAATCTGGTTTTTCCTTAAGATGGATAAACCACAAGTGACCAAATCTCATATAAATATAGTTATGAGTCAACAGCCTATGATGAATGGCTGTTAGCATGATAGCATCCAGTGGAATAGCATCCAGTGAAAAACACATGTCATGATATTTATGCAAAGACCAAGGCCCCAGTTCTGTGACTCTACAAGGTATAAAAGATTGAGAAAAAATGGAATCAATGGGAGAACAAGATTTGACAAAAATCAGGAGGAAGGCATCATGCCTACCGTAAAAAGATGTCACCTAGAAAATATACGTGTCATCACAGTTTTCATTTCCCCAAAGCAATCTACTGAGGTAAAATGAGAGAGGACATGGTGAATTTTACATCTATCAGAAACATCGGAAGAGAACATGCAAGCCTCAAATACGAGCACAGTGAGGGGTCATTTGCAAACATGGTATTATGGTTAGAATCTAGAGTGTCCCTTCAAAAGCCTCTTTTGTTTAGACGCAGCCTTTTGGAAGGTGAAGAGATTGTGGCGGTGGTACAGCAGACTTGCTATTAGCAGGTGGGGCCCAGTGAGAAGAAGCGTTGCACTGAGGAAAAAAGCGTGCCTCCCCCCGCCACACCTCCCTGAATCCTCTGCCCCCCCAGCTGCCACAGGGGTGGCTTCCCTCCACCAGCTCTTTCCACCCTGCTCTTTCTGCCTTGGCTGACTGTGGACTGAACGCATAAGCCAAAACAACTCTCCCGCTTTAAATTGTGAGTGTCAGATATGGTGCCTCAGCAACAAGAAAGTAACTAAGAGACTTTGACACCATACAAATGTGATCATTGCTGTGACCATAAGTGGTCATGTGATTTGGAAGCCTTTGGAATTGGTTTGTGGGAGGAGGACTTTGGAAACATTTGAAGGTACTGAGTAGAGAAGCCCTAAAATGCTACTGGCCGAGCTTGTTTGGAGACATTGGTCAGAGCTTAGAAGATCAGAATGCTGATATAAATGCAGATAGCAAAGGCCAGACTCAGGAGGTTTCAGCTGTGAAGAAGGACTCCACTGGCAGTTGGGCCAGAGGCCACGTGTATCACACACTGACAGAATATCATCTATTCACCCATGTTGTGAAACTTTGCAGACTTAGATTAAAGGGAGTGGTCTACTAGAAAGTGCCTGTAAATTTGGGGCCATAGAGAAGGCAGTTGCTGAAAATATTAACATGAAAAATAAACCAAGTATTCTGCATGAGGACAAGAGGAAAGGCAGATTGAGGACACGTCAAGAATAAGTAAGATCCCCCTACCACCCTTTGCAGGATCAGAGGAGAAAAATGGAAAGACTGCTTTGAGAAGAGAGCCCCAGAAACCCCAGTTCATACTGGGCCAACCAGGGAAGAGTTTTGCAAAGTTCAGCTACTCAGAGGCCTCAGAAACCATGACTGATGGGGACCAGACTACTCTTTGAGGTAGTGGCAGACCTTGTTGTCATCCCAGTGACTTTATAGGTGTGCAAAATGCAAAAATTGCGAGGTCAGGAATGCTTCCACCAGATTTCAGAAGAGGACCTAAGAGGGAAGGCAATAAGCATCTGAGAGGGCAGAGCAGAAAGCTGTGAGAGAGAAGCTGGAAACCCCAGGAGGTTGGAGAAGGCAGGACCATGGAACACCTGCTGAGGAAAGCTCACAGGCAGTGAGTAAAGCCAGTGCAGGACAGAGGTCACGAGTGGGACAGCCGGCGCTGTCATAGCGGTGGGTCTGCCCAAGCCCCTTGGAGTGACAGCTTGCCACCGCTTGCCACGGGTGTTGGACACAAAGCTACAGGATGTAACGTTCTCTGTGCTGGGTTTTGGTCTCACTGTAGTTCAATTCCTTTCTTTCTCCCTGTTTTTCTTTCCCCTCATTTTTGCCCTGTTTGTCCTTTGTCCCTCTTTTTTCCATTTTGGAATGGGTATGTTTACCCTGTGCTACTATATGTTGGAAATATTTAACTTTCTTTTGGTTTTCCTAGGGGCTCACTGCTCGGAGTTTCACTTGAGTCTCAGAGACTTTGGACTTTTCGGCAATGCTGGCACTGTTAAGATTTTGGCAACTTTCAGACAGGGACTAAATGCATTTTGAATAAAGAGATGGATATGTGACTTGTAGGAGCCAGGGAAAGAACATTATGGTTTAAATCTGCAATGACTTCCCAAAGTCTCATGTGTTCCTAGGCAGGACTTTTGGAAGGTGATTAGATGATGGGGTCATTACGCATGACTTCATTAGGAGGAGGGGCCCAGTCAGCAGATGCCTTTCACTGGGTACAGGAAGGAAACGGAAGGGACAGCTCCCTTCCCAGCTCCTTCCTTTGCGTCTGCTTTCTGGCTGCCTTAATGTGAACAGCTTTCCTCGGCCAGAACCTTCCACCATGTTGTTTTTGTCTTGGAGTCAGTTGACCATGCACAGAAAAACATGAACCAAAATAAACTTTTCCCCCTTTAAATTATGGGTGACTGGTATTATGTCTTAGCAAAATATAATAATAATAAAAATTAAAACTAGGATTTCAATTTTAGCACAATCTTTCTTATACAGTAGGTGCCTTGATTCAGATAAATTGATTATGATCCCCTTGAGCATCTCAGACTGCTTTTACCGTTTCCCAGACCCTTGTGCATGAGGAAATCCTTCTTGACCTGTTTCCATGGTGCCTCCAGAAATGCAAACTTTTGTTCCATGTGCAGCTTGTGCAGTTCTGACTCGTTTCATTGCAGCCAATCATGGCTAAAAGATGGGAACAAACAAGATGGACAAGTGTGGCAGTAAATGAACCATTTCCCTGTAATTAGAAGTTCACGGAGAATAAATTATCCTCTAGTTCAAGCTGTCCAGCAGTAATTCTCATTAATAATAACACTTCAACAACAGGCCTGCTTCCTACAGTGACAGTGAGTGCTAGAAACCTTATCATTACTCTTGAAGCAGGAGTCACATCCCAGAAGGCTAGCGCAGATTGCCATATGTAGCACACAAGAGGTTTAAATTACAAAAGAGCTCAAATGTGTAACAGGCCATGAAGTTCACTGGCTACATGAGCAGGTGGAGAAATTCAAAGGGATTCTCTCCTGCAAGATTTTCTCTAATTCATATTAGATAGTAAAAGAATTTTCACACTAGAAAGTCTAACAGGATACTTTCTCAAAGTCTCTCTTCTTGCTTCATCAGAGATATCTCTTTCAGGGCAGTATCATCAATTCCTACAGAGGACCTTAAAGGATATCGACAATATGGGGTCCATGAAGGCAGACATTTTTTCATAGAGATTACAGATAGGCAGGTAGGGAGAGAGAGAAAGAGACAGAGAAAGAGAGACAGAGACTGGCTCAGCCAGCAAATGCTGGCTTGCAATTAGGAGCCTTTCCACGTGGACTCTCCATGTTGTTTTTCTAAATGGGCTAGTTTGTGCTTCACCAGAATTTGGAGACTGGTATCTATGGGCAAGCATCCCAAGAAAGACAGTAAGCCAGACAGAAAACCTATTGCCTTTAATGTCTCAGTTCAGGTCCACAAAGCTTCATGACCTTGTATTCTACTTGCTGAGGCAATCAGAAAGCTCTGTCTACATTTAAAGTGAGGGGAACAGGACCCACCTCCTCTAAGGAAATAAGTAGCATGAGTCTAGAATTTTATCTGGGACCAGAAATGGTGCTGTTGACTTTTATATTTAAAGATGAATAGACATCAGCTAGATACACAAGGGCAGGGCAGCAACATTCCAGGTAACCTTAGAACACAGCATAGGCAAAATACCAAAGTGTGAAAACAAACAGCCCAATTACCCTAGGAGTGACAAGTCACCAGTTTTGATTGGGCCACACGAGAGACACTTCAGATGTGTGGCAAACTCAACCCATATAGGACAGATCTAGAACACAAGGCCCCTAACCACTTTCATTTCCTGCAAACAGAGGACACTGCGGCCTGGCAACAAATTTCGCTGGTACACACAGTGAATGCTCCCTCCACAAGTTGTTGTTTGTTTGTTTGTTTGGTTGTTTGGTTGGTTGGTTAGCTGGTTTGTTGGTCAGTTGGTTTTTGTTTTATTTAGCTTTTTTTCTTTTTCATTTTCTGTTGAGTACCATAACCACTCACTGGAACCTCTAGTTACAACTAGGTTAGGGACCAGCCATGGCATTGACAATTGCTAGTAAAACGTGACCCCTCCTGCCCTATGACCTGCACAAGACAGGAACTCAGACCATGGACACAGCTGTGACCTGTGGCAATGGGGACAAGGAACAGGAAATTAGCCCTCACTCACCCTGCAACCAACAACACAAGCACCTTGGGCTGGGAAGTCAGCACTCCCTCCAACCTACAAGCAGCAACTCAAGCCGCTGGGTGGGGGGGCAGGGATAAGTAGTGGAAGTTAGTACTCCCACCACCTTGTGATCAGCAGTGCAAGCACCCTTGGGATGGGAAGTCAGCCCTCTTTCTGACTTGCGACTGCCAGCATGGGGCAAGGAGTGTAGTACTTGAGAGGAATTAGCAGTGTGGAACAGAGCAGGCTGTGCAAGGTCCAGAAGGGGCCAACTGTACAGGGACTGGAAGCAGCCTTGGGCTATCTCTGCTCAAGAGAACTGCAACAGTCAGGAGATCAACACAGAGACAAACAAGACAAGTAGACATGGGAGGGCCACCCTGAATGTTGCTGGCTAAAGACTGGCCATAGCCCCCACATCCAGAGGCCAAGATTAGTCCTGCATCTTACTACAGGCTTGGTGGGGGCACTGATTTGGCCACCACCACACAGCAGTGGATACAAGAGGAATTCCTTTTACTGTCTGGTTGGATTTATTTTGTTTTGTTTTGTTTTTCAGTTTTATACTTATATTTTTGTTCTGGTCTATTTGTTTTCTTTCTCTCATCAACTGTCTCTCTTGATCTTATGATATCTTCATATCCCTAGCCTTTCTGATATACTTCACTAATTTTTTTTTGCTTTCTCCTTCATTCTTTCTCTCCTGCCTTCTTTTCCAGTTTCCTAAAGCTTGTGGGAGAACCTTTTGTCCTCCAGCCTTACTTTGACTATACTTCTTTTCACCTATCTCTCTGTTTTGACATCTATACCTCTTAAATTTCCCCACCACAAGGTTAAATCACTCTACTGGGGGAAACTCATTATATATATATATATATATATATATATATATATGTGTGTGTGTAGATCTTGCCCCTATGGCTAAAGTTGCCAAATGAAGAGTTGCTACAGTTTGTCAGCTCCTAGCCCATGCTTGATGCTATTGTTATTGCTAATTCCACTATTTGAGCCAGGGTGTCGTACTTGTAATCAGTTGTTCTCCCTTCTCTAACACTATGACTATTTGGGGTCATAACCATCACCATTGTCCAGCACCAAAGGACTGGGTGCTGAGCCAAATAGATAGCAACACATCATCCTTAATAAATTGTGGAGGTAGGGCCTTGGGACAGACACCAAAACCGAGAACCCCCTACACATAGAAGACACCTCTCAAGAACAGACATTTCCTAGGGAGGTCTCAATACTAGTGATAAAGCTAACTACTATAAGAAATGTAAAGGGATCAACCCAGAAAAACAAAAGAAAAGAAAAAGGGAAAGAAAAAAATGACAAGACACAGAATCAAAACCCAACCCCAGACCTCCAGCCCACCTAGCACAAGTCCAAGGGATATAAGGTAGAGGAAAAAGGAGGCCATCTGAAATTTCTGAAATGATAGCATCAAAAGTTCAAAAAAACAGATGCATGAGAATATAGAGGAAATCAGAAATAATCTCCCAGGTTTAAAAAAAAAAAAGATAATGACCATAAGGAAGTACTTACTCAGCAAGTCTAGAGTAGACATAGATTTAAAAAAAGAGGAGCATAGAAAAATGATGCAAATCATGCATACTCAACATGGAAAAGAAATAGAAGCCATGAAACAGATATTCAGGGGGTTAAAAAACTCTATTGAAAGTTTGTAAATCTGCATAAATGAAAGTGAAGACAGAATTTCAGACATTGAAGACAAGACTGCAGCTAATGATCATTAAAAGAAAGATCTCTTAAAAATATCCAGGGACTCTCAAAAGACAGTGCAACAAATGCAAGATGATGCAAAAAGGAACAACACAAGATTAATTCAAGTCAATGAAAAGCAGGAGCCAGGAAAAATGACATAAAAAAAAATTCACATAAGTAATGGCAGAAAACCTCTCAAGTATAGAGAAATAATGTGACATACAGTTAAGTGAAGCATATAGAACTCCAACTAGTTATGACCAAACTAAATCTTCACCATGGCATGTAATAATCAAGATTTCAGAAATTCAGCACAAAAACAGAATATTAAAAGGTGTTAAAGAAAAGAAACAAATCACCTATAAAGAAAAGCCCATCAGAATTACAGCGGACTTCTCAACACAAATTCTTAAGTCAAGGATAGCTTGGAGTAAAGCATTCAAAATCCTAAAAGAAAATAACTTCCAACCCAGATTGATGTACCGTGAAAAACTGTCCTTCAGAATTAATGGAGAAATAAGATACTTGCATGACAAAGAACAACTGAAGAAATTTATGACCACAGAACCAATATGTTCTGAAAAATATTCTAGAGAGACATAACAATGTGCACAAATCCAAGAACATCAATAGAAAGAAGCCACTAGGCAAGGCAAGCAATCAAACAGAGGGAAAAATGAGGAGCCAATAGCAGAAAGTAATATGAAAAGATAAGCCAATACATGTCCATTATAACCATCAATGTAAATGGTCTCAATTCACCAAATGGACTGGCAGAATGACTGTTATTAAGAAAACAACTAATAACAAATGCTGGCAGGGCTTTGGGGAGAAGGAAACCTCCATTGTTGGTAGAAGTGTAGGCTGGCACAACTACTGTGGAAATCAATGTGAAGACTCCTCAAAAAACTAGGACTAGAGAGTCCAGTTGATCCAGCTATTCCCTTTCTGGGTATCTTCTCTTTTTTTTAGTTTCTTTTTTTTTTTTTTTTTTTTTTTTTGCGGTACTGGGGATTGAACTCAGGACCCTGCACTTGCTAGGCAAGCGCTTATTCCACTGAGCTATATCCCCAGCCCTTCTGGGTATCTTCTCAAAAGAATTAAAAGCATCACATCACAATGATATATGTGCACCCATGTTTATAACAGCACATTTTATAATAACCAATTCTTGAAAATAGCCCAAATGTCCATCAATTGATGAATGAGTTTTTTAAAATGTGGGGTTTTTTTATAAAATGGATTACTACTATGCCATAAAGAAGGATAAGCTTGAGACATTTCTAGATAAGTGGATGCACCTTGAGACCATACTCTTAAGTGAAATAAATTGGTCATTGTTATGGTTGATACATTGTGTCAACTTGGGGAATCTGGAGGTTTAACTGAGCGATTCAGCAGGAAGCCAGAGTGCTTACTTTGTATACATCCTGAGCCTGTGGAAAAGGAAGGCATGGAGACTGTGTGAGAGCTATGTGCCCCCTGGGTGGGGGTAGGCTGTTTACAATGTAAGGGATAGAAAGAGGTTGCTTGCAGCCATTCCTCCCTTTTGCTCTGGTTGTTTTTGCTGTGCTCTGCTGCCATGAAGTTTGCCCTCTGCCTCAGAAGCAGCCAAGTATGGACTGAAACCTCCACAAACTATAAGTTAAATAAACCTTTCCTTTCTTCATTTTGGGCGTTGGGTATTTTGTCTCAGCAATGAAAGAAAAGTAACCAAGAGAGTCATACATGTGTAAATACCTCATTATTTCTCTGGTGTAAGAAACCAAAAGTGTAAATAAAAATAAAAATCTATAATAGATACTATGAAATAGGAAGAAAATGTTTTAATGGAGAAAGGAAGAAGGGAGGGAGGAGGGGAAAAGGAAAGGAAACGTAAAAAGAATCACAAAAAGAAGGAAAACATGGGGGAATATGCTTTTCTAAATGGGGAGGAGGGGAAGGGTTGAAGGGAGGGGAGGGGAATGAACAAAAGAATCCAGTTATATCATGTAAAGGTAGAAATTCTCTACGAGGGATGTGATCGTTATATATACTTAAAATACACCAATAAAATCTGAGTGGAAACTGTCAAAAAATGAAAACAGCTTTGTGAACAGGAAGAAGGTTTGAAAGGAGGGGACAGGAATGGGGGAAAAAGATCACTCAGTCAAAAATGTAAAGAGCAAGCAAGAAGGGACTAGCCAAGAGTTAGAGAGCCTAGTTATCTGACTACTTTAATGCAAGTGGGAGATCCTGAGACTGGGGTGAGAGCTGAAGTACTCAGAATGGAAATGAGAGGAAAATTGTAAGATAGTCAAAGGTAGAATTACAGGAACCAACTGCTTACTGGATTTCCACTATGCACCTTAATTATCTCATGTACTTTTTATAAGAAATCTACAGTCTTGGAATTACTCATGTCTTCATATTATATCTTCATGTCTTCACTTATAAGGAAACAGAAACATACAGATGTCAGTCAATCTGCCCAAGTGGAGCCTGTATCCATGGAACCCAACACTGAGACCCAAAATCTGTATACAAAGCTGTGCTGATTGGATGTGTTAGTGATGAAAGCAAAGGAGTCCAGGAATATTACTGGTTTTTGAGTTGAGTAGCTGGGTATTAAAGCCACTTGACATGCTAAATTAGTACCAGAGGATAAGAAAATGGGAATGATATGGTTTATTTATTCATAATACATTTAAGGTGTCAAAAGGAAACAGTGATTCCCTACATAATGAGCTTTGGTTTTTTTTTCATTTATTGTTTTGTGTGTTTCTGTGGTACTAAGAAGCTTTATCATGTGCATAGTAAATTGCTTACAAAAAAAGATTTGGTGTTTAAAATCTAAACTCATGTGGCCACCTTTTAAGCTCTAGTACAGAGTCTCACTAAGTTTCTAGGTTGTCCAGGCTGGACTTAAGCCTGTGGATGTGCCGCCCACCCAACTGCATAATGGACTCTGGTCATACACAAAAGGATTAGAGTCATCAAGCCTTTATAACTATGAAGAACCTTAGGAAATATCTAGCCAAATTTTATTTTTTAATGAGGAAAACTAGGTCCAGAGAGGTGATGGGACTTATCCATAAATAAACACTTATGTAGTTGGTAAGATCTTTTAAGAACTTTCCATTCAGCTCAGCACAAAACAAATGTCCCATAGAATTATAAGGGGCAATAGAAACAGATCAATAGTAAAATTCTGAAATTAATTAATTTAACTTAGTTTGATTTCTATAGGATTTTTCAGAAGCGTTATTGTGTGCATAGTAAATTGCTTCCAAAAAAAGTTTTGTTATTTAAAATCTTCTAAATTCATGTGACCACTTTTCAGCTCTGGTCTTCTCTAGATCCCTTGGAAATCTTGGCAGAGCAAGAAATGCTATAGGCTTGAAAATCAGACAGCACTGAATTTGAACTATCTCTACAAGCTAGTAACTGCACAGCCTTTGACATGTTGCTTAATTTCACTGAGCTTTGATATCCATATGTACTTTTTAAGGTAATTTATACATTAACATATATGCTAACACATATATCCAAGATCCTTCAACATGGTCAATGCATATTAGTCACCAAATATTTACCCCCCCTTCTCCAATCAGCAAATATTTATCGGATAGCTTCTATGCTCCTAAATTTTCATGGATATGTGTTAATAGATATATTTCTCATTATTATTTCAGAAAGACTAAAGCATCTGTTTTTCCCATTTATTTTATTTGAAACAGACTTTTTATCCACTGATAACAATCACTTTGATAACAGACCCAAAATGAATCCAATTTTTAGGCTAGAAGAAATGAAGAAGTAGAAATCTTTTTTATCAGAAGAAAAGTTGCTGTTGATCATTATAACAAGTCTTCACTCCATGAAATTTGAACTTTCTCCAGATACACAATTAGCAGGTCTCTTCTTCCATTCTACTCATAGATGAATTGTAGATGGAGCCAGAGCATCACACAGGTAATCACCATGTAAGATGCAAAGAAAAACAGTCTTAACTGCACATTAAATTTTTGCCTAAGAGTTCTTCCTTGTTTATAATTAACTTATCTTTTTAACGAACAGCAGTGAAACTCACCTGTCCTCCTGCCTAAGCATCTTCATAAAGAGTAAAATCAGTTTTATATATCTGTCATGTTTGCTAATGATTATGCCTCAAGTCAATAAGCAGTATCTAGGCCAACTGCCATGAATCCAGGTTGGGAAAGACAAGACATAGAACATGCAAGATGCCAAACTCCCTCTAAAGGCTCTAAAAGTCTTTATTGACAGTTAAGATGTTCACTAAGGAGTTGAATGAGAAATAAAATGTACAATTAAGTGTTAGACTATATGCTATAAAAAAGAAAGAATACTCAGTGCTAGGTGTCATCTATTAGACACATACATTTGCTGCCTAGGATGTAGATTAAGTCTGACTCTTGCTACCAATTTACAGAACACACAGGGGATGTAGGAACACATTAAATGACACCACAGGGATGAAATCAGCAAAATCAAGACACAGGGAAATTCACAGGATGGAAAATTGAATTTGTGCCACAAACACATTCAAGGAATATAAGAGTGGGGTCATGTTTTGATTACATATAAAAAGCTAAAAACTCTATCAATCAGCTGCAATATTTTGATTAATTTAGATCTTGATTCAATAAATAAATGTTTTTTAAAATGGAGTAAAGAACACTACTGGCAATATTGTTAACATTAAAAATTATTGTTAAGGTTTTAGTGTGATAACATGGGATGTGATATGATGGTTATATTTTTTTCAAAGAACCTCTATCTTTTAGATATGCATGAATGAAATGCCAAGATGTCTAGGATTTGCTTGAAATTAATTTTGCATGTGAGGAAGTAGATGAATATTTAGATAAATAAAAATTGGCTATTAGTTGATAAATGTTGCAGTTGGAATTTGAATATACACAAGTTCATTATGCCATAATCACAACTTTTAGGTATGTTTGAAATACTCCATAAAAGAAAAAAACTTTTTTAATGTATTATGAATACTGTCAGTGTGCCTACAGCATATACAATGAGTTGCTTAGAAGATGCTTCTGGATAAGGCAGGTTCCTCATCTAACATTTGGAAGAGACTGAGCCAATGGAAAAATTAAGGCAAAAGCAGTTAAATATTTTAAATTAAATTGTGTGTACTTGCCCAGTTAAAACGTAGTTCCAGATTTCAAAACCATATTAAACAATCTACCTTAAATCTAAGATTAATGGGCTAATAATCTCTGGCGCCTGCTCTCCCTATTAGCTGTGCTGCCTTGCTGAAGTAAAACCCAGTCACAAAACATCAAATACTGTATTACCTAATAGATGTTTGTCATGATTCTGATCACATATCGTAAGTTTTTTGTCTGATGTCTTAACAAAAGAAGTCATGGATCCCAGGCTACTAGTAACTTCCTTGAATTTTATTCCTTTATTTACATTTTTTTAATTTATTTTATTCCTAAAAATTTTAGCTCCTATGTACAGGTGACTTGGTAAGAATGAAATTTAAACAACTCAGGCGTTTTTCTCACCCCTTCATGTAAGTGCCAATCATAAGCTCAGACATACTGCCTAGAAATGTAATGTGGGAAATAGAATTGAGAAAAGACAACAGGAAGGGAGGAAAGGAAAGTGAGGAAGGGCAGGAGGGAAGCAAAGCAGGGAGGAGAGCTGAGCCTTCTCAGCTAAACGCAGAGCATTTCAGTTTAGACAGACAGTGTAGACGGTAGCTGTTCTTATGATGCCATGGAGAACTGAATCAATCGTCTACTAAGGATTTCCCAGCCATTGGTAATCTTCACTGTGCGAAGTGTGAAGTGGCAAATTCCGTACACCAGCTGGTGAGGAGCCCTCTTCCTTTCAAAGGCATTTAGGCTAACCAAGGAGTCTGAACTGTAAGACATGGATGGTTGTTACGTAACCAAAATTTTATATGTGATTACTGACTTTGTTAGCTCTTAATTTGTTTCCCCAAAAAGCTAACAGGTCCTTACCTCTGTGCCAAAAACTTGTTTTAAGAAGAAACTATCTGAAAAGTTTGACAAATGACATTTTCAAACCAGATAACCTCCCTTTTTGTATAGCACAATGGATATTTACCTAGAAACCCTAACCTTTCCCTCTTAAACTACTGTCTCCAGGTTTGCAAAGATGCTGCCAGTACTAAGACTATATTTTCAATTTTTTGCGATAACTGAACCAGCAAAAAACCTGGAAAATGCCTGTAATACTGAGAAATGTCAAAATAGCCTGTTTCGGTTCAATTATTCATATTCACATGAAACATTTCCAAGATATGCATTGGCTATCAGATATGCCAAGTGCTTTTTACCTATTAATACAAAAGTGATGAGGACACACCACAGCTTTAACAGAGCACAGTCTTGGGTGGAATTAAAGAGTATGTCTCATCCGATACCTCTAAGATAAGTCTCATTTAACCAAACAAGGTGTAACACCTGGCAGCTTCCTCCAGTGACTACAATGCTTGTGTCTGATGGCCTCAAACATCTAGAACTATTATTGCAGAGTCTCAGAAGGAGCAGCACCCTCTTTTACTCCACACCCATCTGGGGATAGTTTCAAAGAGAGTGGAGAAGAAAAGAGAATTCTTACATAACTTGGGGTATTCAAAGGAAGACAAAACCTATGTGCTACTCTTCTGGAACTCTGGGAAGCAGCACCTCCACCCATTCAGTTAGCTACTCAGTAAATATTTTATAGAGCTCCTGGTTTGTGCCAGGTCCACACGTGGAAGGTTGAGCTTTTCTGACACAGCGCTGAAGTAAGGTAGCCAAACAGCTTCAAGAGATATCTGGGGCAGAGGACCCAATTTTCTCCAAGTCTCCAGTGTCTCCCAAAGGTGTGACACACATCACTGATCACTGACACTGAAAGACACTGATCTTTCATTCTTCCCACATTTGCATGACAATTTACCTCTCAAAGATGTAGGTGAGCAAGAGCGAGAAAAAGAGCAAGATCCTATCCCTGGGTGACGTCACAGTCATGACAAGGGGGCGTGGCATCAAGGGGCAGCACAGAGGACCAGGCAGGAGAACTGTAAATGTCGGGGGAGTGTAGGACAGGTGAAG
Source organism: Dinomys branickii (assembly GCA_004027595.1). Taxonomy (NCBI): domain Eukaryota; kingdom Metazoa; phylum Chordata; class Mammalia; order Rodentia; family Dinomyidae; genus Dinomys; species Dinomys branickii. The sequence goes on from PVLD010002913.1 coordinate 27,498, forward strand.
ACCTAAGACTGGACACTCTGTCTGCTTCACCATTGCTGGGAGAACAAGAAAATCTCCCCACTTAGGTTAGCCTCAGGAAAAATGAGAAATTATGACTCGATGGAGTTTAGGCCAGGAATAGAGAAAACTCAGAATTGACTTAAATTGTACTGTTTATAGGGATGGAATAATGGTAACTCTGAATGTATATTTAGCCGAACTATAGAAAACAAAGTCACATTTTTTACACAAGCAAGGCACTTGAAAATTCTGCCATCTGTATTCAAGGTGTGTGTGTGTGTGTGTGTGTGTGTATGTGTGTGTGCGCGCACATGCACGCATGCACGCATGTGTTTTACAAAAAGCTAACTGTATCTGAATACTGACGCCTCCTGAAATAGCCACCTTGAGAGGCTCTATTTATGATGCTGTCATTGTTAAAACTCTTCTTTAAGCCTTCAGCAGTATTTTATAAACCATGTCAGAAAATTAATTCCATTAGTTTATTATACCGAGTTCCACTTTTTATTGCTAATTGTTGAAGGAAGGAAGGAAGGAAGGAAGGAAGGAAGGAAGGAAGGCGGGTGAAGGGAGGGAAGGAAAGAAGGAGGAGGCAGTGAGTGGGGGCTGCATAATCCCACTGATGCTTCAGAGAAGTTGTCTTCTGTAATTATTGATTAGCTGTACATACTATAATTGAAGTCAGATCTACCAAGATCTCAGTTTTCACATTAGCATTTGTAAAGAAAGAAGGGAAACGGGGGAAAAGAGATTCACTTACACCATGGCTTCATCTACCAAATTGCCTGGCTTCTGGAAATTTCCAAAACTCAAGAGATGTTAATTGTTCATTAGCACTGAACACATTACAAGAACAAAGTCAATCCCCAAAAGGTTAAACAATGGCAATGGTGTTTCAATGCATATATTGTCATGGTGACTGTTTTGAATGACAAATTTTAGTTGAATTTATTAATATAGTTGTGCTGTCACATGCCTGTAATCCCAGCACTTGGGAGGCTGAGGCAGGAGTGTCACCATGAGTTCAAGGCCAGTCTGGGGTGGGCTATATAGTGGGACCCTGTGGTAGACTGACAGCTGGTGGTCAGCTTGTAACAACACCCAGATGAACTGAAATAGTGTGGTATGGGGTGTGGGAGACCCACCTTAGGATTGTTACCAGCGCAAAGGAAGCAGAACTGGAGAAGTTATGAGGCTGTTAGGGAGGCTGTTAGAAGCTGTTGTGTGCTTGGAAAAGCTGTAAGGAGTGATTGGTTCTCTTGGAAGAGCTCGTCATGCTGACTTTCCTGATGAACTTGGCTATTATCCTCTGAGCAGCTCGGGACCTTATTGTCACTGAGAATGGCTTTGGGTCACTTTGGGGAGCTCTGGTCCCCACTTTGAGCATCCACTCCTGGCTCCATAGGGGAAGATGGTGCCCTGCTCAGTCTCCTGGAGAAGCTTGTCACATTGGCTTTCCTGATGGGAGCTTGGCTTTCCTCATCAGAGGAGGTGTTTGGGACCTCGTCGTGGCTGAGGATGGCTGTGGTACTTTTCAGGGGAGCTGGCACAGACCTTTCACCCTGCTGGCACAGACCTCCTAGCTTCTACCACTGACCTTTGGGCCTTCCAAGCACAGATCTGTGAAATAGAACTGCATGAGACATCGTCATGGGCTCTGGGCCTCTAGGTGTACTCAGGAGGGGCACTGTTATAGGCTCCAGGTCTTCAGCTGAACTCACGCAGGACATTTCCATGGGATCCAGGCCCTCAGCTGGATTCTTCGGTTTTTAGTATGTGAACAGATTTCCTGCACTCTCTTGTTCTATATGATTCTTTGGGTGACTATTATAAATAATCCTATAAAATATGTGTCCTGTGTTATATTGTTTTCCTTGCAAAACCCCAAACTGCAACAGACGTCTCAAAAAAATAAAAAACAAACTACACAAAATAGCCACATTACTTTACAGCCATATACACCTAGGGCAGTGACAAATACCTTGTCTCTGACTGGTCATTTCCCTTGGAGTTCTATGCTGTCTGTCATGGCCTAAATTTCTCCACTCATTGGAAAAAGGTTTTTCCAAGCAGGTGAGACACTGACATTGTCATGCAAGAAGAAAGAAGAGCTTTAGAGGGCCTGGGTGGTGCAGCCCTCACTGTCTTTCAAGCGGGTATCTTTGCATTTTTACAAGCATTGCTCTTAATCTCATTTTTCATTCCCACCTTGCAACTTTATGCCTTTCTATTGATCTTAGTTCTGCTGCTTGGAGACACCAATGAGAAATGCTGAGAACATTCAATAAATAAAAAATATCCATCCACCCTGTACGTGACTCCTCCTTAGAAAATAGTGCAAGTAAAATAGTGTTATTTCTGCTCCCTGTTGGTTTGTGAAACCAAAAGTTTATGCCCTGCATGTAGAATTAACCCCAGGATGGGTACAAGGTATCCTAAATTTCAAATCCCTACCCTGATTCTGAGGGCAATTATTGCCTTAGAGAAGTGCTTTCTCTAATTATTGATTAAATCATACATACTGTAATTGAGGTCACATCGACAAAGATATGTTTAGATTGTAGCATTTGTGATTTTTTCGTGCATAAGAAATGCATTTATTTGCAGTCCTTTTTTTAAGTTGTTTAAATAAGAATCACTTATTTTGTTAGTTTGGACTTAGCAAGGCATCTTGAAATACTAGGGCATATTTTATTCAAATGGTCTTTTCTTTAAAGCACACATAATGATAACCTCAGAGATAGTTTTTATTAAACAAGTAAATCAACTCAAGGAGCAAAATTATGACTTTTTCTCTGTACTGTGTGCCATGAAGTTGGAATGGAAAGAATTCTGACATAGTCACTGCATTGACATAGTCATCAGGGGCTCTGCGTTCTAGCATTTTCTTCCCAAGCTATGTGAATTTAATTAGACTTCTCCAAGTCATCATTCCACTACCTGTGAAAATGAAGGGGCTATACCTAATCTCCACTAGCACTAATATTTTCTGAGTTTCACAGATGAATTGTAAAGATATATTTTTCACAAGCATCTGGTTTCATTTTGTGACAACTTTATCTCTTTTCCTTCATTTCCAAGTTATTATGAGTGTTAAATATAATCTGTCCGTTGGTAGCAGAACACTAAGGAATAGATGCTGTGAAGTTTCACTGCAAAGCTGTCTCAATAAAACTCTTTCAAGTTCTAAGTGACCAAAAAAAAAAAAAAAAAAAAAACCAACTAATCTGGCATAAAGGGGAATTAAATACTGTTATGGGTTAAATTGTATCCCCCTTAAATTCATAATCATCCTCCCATAAGCATAGTTTCATTTCCTATGGTTTCAATCATTTGTCATCCAAACATATTAAATGAAATATCATAGAAATAAACAATTCATAAGTGTTAAATTAGACCCCATTTTGAATAGTATGATGAAATCTTGTGCCATCCTACCCTGTCTTACCTGAGACAAGAATTATCCTTTAGAGCAGCGTATCCATGCTGTACACACTACCCTCCTATTAGTCACTTTGTAGTCAATACCTGCTTACTCAGGCATACACACAATGGTCTTACCTTGTTTTCACTTCAAGTGTCACTGAATCTGGACACATGGTAGGATTCCTAAAGTTCTGTGTTCCTGGGTCATTCTGAATGCTTTGTGCAAATGGTGTGGCAAAGAATGGCTCACGGGCACATTATGTGTTCTCTGCTATTCTCTCACATGCTCCATTGTCCTATTGGACTTGCAGAACAAAAAGTCAAAGATAATAATGTTTTAAGATTTTCAACAAGGCAACACCAGAACACTAAATCCAAGCACAGGGTCCTTTTCCTCATGGGGTCTTGTGCAACTGCATGAGGCAGATGGCCACAAAGACAGTCCTGGGCCCTTGATAGGTGCTATGGAACTCTTGTGAGAACACTGAAACCCAATCCTCTGTCCCCATCACCTGCCTCAGCTCTTTGTCCTGTTGGCTTTACTTTCAGTCAGCCTATCTTTCATCATCACCATATGGCTGCATAAAATAAGCTAGATACAGCTTCTTTCTCGGAAGTCTCAGTAATTATCTCTGTGCATCTCACTGATTCTTTTGGGTCATGTGTTCATTTCTGGAACAATCACTTTGGCCAAAACAACATGATGCTCTAATTACTCAGGGCTCTATTCTCCTTCCCAACTCCGAAGCTGAAAAAGAAGACTCCATAACAACAAATCAAATGTGTAGAAATCTGGGAATAGAACAGCCTCCTAGAGGAAAAGAATGGGGTACAGTTGACAGAAGTAGGATGAACAGATGCCAGGAAACAAGAACAACTAGTGAGATCTTGATCTGAAGTTCCAAGGTAGAAAGCTTAGTACAACCAAATCAATGGTTCTTGATTCTAGAACTAGAAGGCATTGAACTTACATTGACTATTTTTCCATTCTAAGCTAAGACCACCACGTAAGACTGTATACCATACCTTACATTGTGACTGTTCTCTAAAAAGTTATGGTACATATAAAAATTTTCTCGAAAATACACCAGTGAGATGTTTCTTTTAGCATTTTTCTTTCAATCTAGACATCATTATCCCAAACCTATCATGGAATCCTGTGCCCTCCAAATGGCTTCTCTTTCTAACTTTTATGTGAGAACAGTTTTCAAATATTATAGTATCCACCACTGCAATTGGGAGAGCTCTCTTATACCCAGACCTCCCGCGAACATTCTGCTTTGACTATGTGATTGGCAGTGTAGAAGTGTTGGGGAAGGAGTGGTTATCAGAACATTAGGAGAAGACTGGAAATAGGATGTCATGTTTACAAGTTGTAAAGCACACTAATCTAATGTTTCCATGAGCCTACCATTGTGAGAAAGTCTGACCTACTCAATGTCTCATCCAGGGATGACTCAAAGTTCTCACTGAAGAGCCATCTCCACTTTATATGAAGTAGACCACTGATAAATCACACTGCCAACACACATGCGATATGCACACACACACACACACACACACACACACACACTCATTAGAAGGCCAGTCAAGAGGATCCCACCAGCACAGCCACAACATGTACCCACAGTGAGACCGCAAACTATATGGGTCTGCTTTCCGGGGCTCCAAAGACCATCCAAGTACTACTGTTTCCAGGTAACTTAGTCAGAGTCCATCAGTGCTTTGCCTGCACAGAGCACTGTGACTCAGCTAGAGTCTTTTATATGTCTATTATGAAGCCCTCAACTTGCTGAAGTCACATTTTTGTTCCATCAAAGGCCTTCTTCATTTTGTGTTCATCTCTGCCAAGTAAATACCAAATCAGAGTAACCAAGCATTCTCAGGACTTGTGCAAGTATTAGTAGAGATAGAAAAATAGCAACAATGGACACCACTATGTGCTCAAAATTCTTTCAGATGTCAAAGCGAGTAGTTAGAGCAAATTTGGATGCCTGGAACTTTCTTCTCCAAGAGTTTGTTCCCTAGGCAATGAGTACATGGAGTGGATATAGCTCCAGTGCAAACAGGATCCTGATAGGTGACCCTGATGACTTGGTTTTGCCAAAATCAAAGAATGTATGCACTTGGCTGGGGCGACAGCAGCTTATGCTCACACTTAGAACTCACAATCAGTAAAGTTAATTCTGGTGATGAATGTACCCAAGATAAGATGTGAGCTTGAGAGCTTGTTCAGGATTGAGGAGTTTCAGGATTACAGAACAGAGAAATATCACTCTGTTTCTCTCAGAAAAGTCTATCATAGAAAGTTGCTTTGTAGTGCTCTTGAAAAATCAGAGTTGAGTTTATAGAAACAGTTCTGAATGGGAACTTAAATGTCATCCAGTTCAATCCTTTCTCCTCGGCATATGGAAAAAATTCTTTCTCAGCTAGTGGGTGGTAAAGTTGGAACTAGAACCCAGATAATTATTTTTTATGTCTCCTTAAAGAAAATTCCAAGAAACAACCACAGGAAAAGATTACTGACACTCTCACAGATTTGGCATCTCACACATTGGCCCTGGATTATTAAAATTCTATCCTCAAACAATCCAGACCACTTGCTATTCTGTACTCTCAGCAGAAAGATTAGAGGGAACCTATGAAAATCCTATGAACTTTGATTGGCATCTATTCCTTTGACAAAGCCAAATTCTTACCAATGCACATCTTATTTTTCATAGCAGGTATGACATCCTCTCTCACTGACTTGCCCCTCAAAGTTATAATTCTGGAAAGCTAATGAACTCACATCTCTTTAAATTTCACAGCTCTTTCTAATATTAACTTTCAAATGGAGTTCCCCGGAAATATGGAAGGGCTTTTACAGAGCAGAAAACACTGAAGGTTTAGGTCACGTTAATAATGAAAAAAAGCAAAGAAAAGTAAGAGTCACACAAAGACACTCCAGGGACATGACTGGGACACATGTGATCTTCTCCCAAGGCCACCACATAGACGCATATATTGTTCAAAGAATCATCTTGATGGCCCTATGATCTGTCAATAACTTTTTCCCTTTGAGAAAAACAATGTGTGTGTATGTGTTTATTTGGCTCATGGCATTTAGCCCAAATAAATATATAGCTAATTATTTATAACAAGTATAATTCTTCTTGAAAACTAGCTTCCTAATGTCATTCGATTCTACCTCTATTTTCTTCATTCATGTGACTAAATGGCTGCCTCTGAAACTGCTCTCTGAGGTCACCACCATGAGAGATTTAGCGCTCAGCCTTCTTACTTAAAATGCCTACCTGGATTCCAATTAGTGCTAATTATTACAGTGACTGCCTTACCCAAGTGAGGAAATGTCTCCCTTGATAAAGTCTATGCTACAGAAAAAGAAATGTAAATGTGCCTGCCTCTGAAACAAGCATCCACATTTTAAGTAAGCCTGGTATCCGACCTCTGAGAAGAGTTAAGTAGTAAGACCCATCGTGATGGCAGTGAACCCCGTGGTACCAAGTCATGAAGACCCACGAGAGTACAGGTTTGGAGTGTCGACTACAGAGATAAACATTAGCTGCAGTTGACAGGAATCCGGCATCACTGTTAAAGGAACAGTACAGAACAAAGAGGGGTCTATTTCTCTTGTCTCCGGCATTTCTCCCGGCTTTATCAGACCTGCCTCTAACTGGGCTTCTGCTGGGCAGAAAACATAGCGACATGAAGGAAACAGTTTGCCCAAATAAAGTCAAGCTCATTAGCCAAACCGGAAAGCTAATTTCAACTGCGTCTCTTTATTCCAAGTGGGCAGTTATTGCTCTAAGGCAGGGTTCTCAACCTCAACACTGCTGACATTTCAGACTGAGTAATTCATTGTTGTGCGTGGCAGTCCTGTGCCTTATAGGGTATTTTACAGCATTCCTGACCTCTACCCAATAGATGCCATAGGCATCACCTAATTGTAACAACAAAAACTACCTCCAAACATTGTCAAATTCTCCCAGAGGAGGAGGGAGGAAAATTGCCCTTGGCAGAATATAGCACTCTTCTGGGGGTCACAGAGAGTGGATTCAGAAAAAGCATCAGAAGAGCTGGTTCCTTAGGAATGGTTTTTAATCTTTTGGTGTGTTGATAATCATAGAGAATATGGTGGGGAAAATGTTTTTTACTGGGTCCACCAATTCACTTAAATAACCACAGGCAAATTTCTACTTCAGAGACCCCCCCACTGAAGCCCCAGGATGAGTGCTGAGGTATGAATTCCTTTACATCAATGCTGAAAATTGTCATATAAGCTCTCCCAAGAAGCAAAACAAATGCAAGTCCAAAACAAAATCTCACAGTGCAAAAGGCCAAACACAGATATATGTACAAGATGACCAAGAGATGAACGACGGGGGAGGAAGGGGATGAAGAAAGGATTAAGATGTGACCACACAGGCACCGCAAGGAATGTAAATATTAGGTACTACACAGAGGTGCTAGTAAGCTAAAAAATTTTTTAAGATATCTTAAAATAAAGTCTAGCTACAAAATGGCTTGGCACCGTTTCAGGGCTTACAAGCATTAAAATGTTTCCTCCTGCGCTGAATGACTCTATTCCATTGCCCTAGTCCAGCACCACTTGCGTCCCCCTCTTTCCCAGAAAAACCATTAAATTTTTTTTTTTTTTTTTTTTTTTTTTTTTTTTGGCGGTACTGGGGATTGAACTCAGAACCCTGTGCTTGCTAGGCAGGCACTTATTCCACTGAGCTATATCCCCAGCTCCTAAAGCCATTAAATTTAAAGTGTAGCCACTGCTCACCTTTATCCAGCATTTCCTAAAGAGGCAACATTCTGAGCGCTTTTACTTATATTCACTCCTTTCACTTTCACACCAGTTCTATGGGCTAAGTACGACTGTTTCTCTCATTTTGTAAATGAAGAAGCAGAAGAACTTAGAAATTCAGTGACTTTGCCAAACTCACGGAAGTAGAAAGATACGGAGCCCAGGGTCAAGTTTAGCCTGATTGCTGAGTCTGTGCCCTTGGCCCTTCCTGCCTCCACACCATGGGCAGCACATATTTCCAAGTAGAAAATGGGAAGTAGTTGTCCAATGATAAAAGAAATTTTTCATGCATTTTTCTATATATTTTCAAAATATGCAAATATAGCAGTCAACATTAGTCACTTAGCCAACTTTATTTCCTCCCTGCCTCCCACTACCCTCAATTACCTGCCTCTTATCAGCTCTCTTCCCTAAGAAGGAAGATTAGATTTTGCTTCTTCACAGTATCTTGACTAGCTTCCTCCTGTGACTTCAAATGCCTCAAGCATCATTTCCTAATGTTTCTCAAAATTTGGAGCAAGCCGGGTGGGGACAATGGGTGAAAATAATCAAAGTATTTTACATGCCTATACAAGCCTGCCAGAGTGAAGCCCATTAATTGGTGCTGTCACTGAGAGACAACGTGTGGAGACAAAGTCCAGATCCGTGCTGATTTATCCCAGCAAGCCAGCAGTAGTTTTGCGGCGGGATAGTGGATCATCTCAGCAAGTCTGAGACCACACCTGTTCATTCTGCAGCAGTCAGTGCACCTTCTGCGGGCTTGAACTCAGTTGGGAGCCAGTATATGGACCCAGCAGCTTTTCTGAGTTCTGAGCTCAGCTGGACCCTCAACAAGATAGCTCCCGGTCAATTGTCCTCTGCCAAGGGATGACCGAGCCCTCAGCACTCACCACCAGCTAGTGCAGTCCTTGCCATCCACTGCTCCCTTCCATTGCCACATCTCTCCCCGGAGGCCTCCAGGGTCACCAGCAGTCACTGTACCTCCAGAAGTTTGAATCGCCCCTCTTGTGCAATGAGACCCAACTCAGGGAGAAGGCTTTGCTGGTGTTCTCCTTCTTCACTGAAGTTTCTCTTTTCACTCTCCCGTGGGCTTCAATTCTCACTTCAGATCCTTCCTTCAGACTTTGCTTCCCTTGCATTGCTATATTCTAGCATCTGGACGGCAACTCTCAGAAAGGCTCTTTCTCTGCTGCTTAAAATTCCGCCATCTTCCTGGAAGTCTGAAGCCCATTAATCTGCGTAGCCAATATATACTAATAAAAAAGATATGGAGGAACATTTGGTCCATTTGGTCCTTAGTATGAATCACTTTTTACTTTTTCAAAAGTAAAATGTATCCTTAACACAAAGGACTGACAAATATCTGAGGCAAGAGTTATACCAGTTACTCTGACTGGATCACACATGTGTTGATAGGTCACACCATACCACATAAATATGTGCAATTACCGTGTCAATCAAAAATAAACAAGATTTTTTAACATATAGATTTTTGGGTCCCACCAGAGACCCACTGAACCAAAATCTCTAGGAATGATACTCAAGTCTGGACTTTAAACAAGCTTCTTGAATGGTTCTAGAACATACAAATGTTTGTACTCAATTTAGACTTCCCTGATTGGGAACTTGGCCGGCTAGAGCTCATTAGGTTTACAGTTCAATTTTCTGAAAATGATGAAGGAGAGTAGGACATGGAAATGTGGCTGGAGGAATTGGACATGGCCTATGAACTGAGGAAACTTGTTAACCTCAAGGGCAACCAGCAGCTCCTGAGTCTGACATTAGAGCAAGCTGAGCCCTATACTCGGTGCCAATCTTCTGATGCAAAGACGTGCTGAACCTGACACTTGATATCAGTCTTCTGCCTTGCACACAGGCCAAACCTAGCACCTGACAGCACTCCCCTAGCACAAGCTCAAGTGGGCCCAGCGAAGAAGATATAAAAGATGGCTGCCGCTGACTTTGGGGCCGCTTCCCTCCTGTTTGTGCAGGACGTACCCTTTCTCCTTCTTTCAAAGCATCCTTTCGCTCCCTGAGCACTCCTTTGATTTCCTTTTCCGTTTCTTTTCAGTTCTTCCCTGGAGTAAACACTAGTCTTTTACATTCACCAGCTATCCTGATCAATGCACGAATGGGACAAACAAGAACCTGGAAAACGCTGCTTGTTTCTACCTCATCTGATAAGAAGGGAAAAGCCAGCTTTGCTGGACAACTCCGCTCTTACCCTTTCCTTATCTTTTCAACCGTCTTCCAAACTACACATAGTAGACAATGTGGGGACATGGGGAGAGAGTCTGAACCAACAAAGGCAAACTTATTACCAAAACCGGAAAACTAAATTGAATGGATGGTATTTGTTTCCACTGGCATTTATTGAATAAATGAAAGTGCTTAACTTATCATTGAAACGTAAGGTTGATTCCCTGCCCCCAAAAAAGGAACAGTGAGACTTCACCCCAATTCTTGGTAAACTCATTTCTATGTCTTAGGCCCACAGATCTTAAAGAAACAGAGCTCGTGATTTGCTGCACACAGAATCTTACATAGTTGCACTGTGAATGGACTTTTCTTAACAAAATATGGTCAATAAGTGTTTTTGATTGGTGAGTCGAGACTAATTTGTAACAGTTACACCTTGACTACCAGTTGGGCAATTTCTTCACCCATCCTACCCCTGAACTACCAACCCCTCAGCAGTTTACAGCTAACCAGGCCAAAGGTAATGAGTCTTCGAAACGTACTTTTAGTTGTTCAAATCGGACCATGTGTGAGTTAAGCGTGTTTAAACTGGCCATGCTAGAAACACTGTCTGGTATTTATTTATTTATTTAGTGTACATTTATGCTACACTAGTTAGAGACGTTGATGCCATTGCAGAGAATATACAGCCAAAAAGCACAGTCAGCTTTCTCCTTTGAGAAATAGTAATTAGTAGCTCGGTAGTCAGAGCTTAGGAACGAGCCTGAACGCCCTCCCGGTGGATAAGCTCCAATACTGTTTTCCCAGCAGGAACCGTGTGCGGGTTAGTTACAAGCAAGTTTTCCTGTCTTCCCCAAACGGAAATAAAATAGTCAAGGAGTGGAATGGAATTAGGGGAATGGGACTGCATTTGGGAACCTGATCAAACCTCCTGCGAGGGAACTCCTCAGCTTTCCATATTCTCCGGTTACTGTAGGCCCTGGTCAAAGGACAAACGGCGGAAGTGCTGTTATGGCACTGCATCTTTTCAGCCGAGCTTCTCTAGCGCCGCCGCATGATGGATGGTGCGAGTGACTCGGCCTCAGCTTGGCACAGCGCTCTGAAGTCCAGCCGCTCCTCAGGGAAGTAACTCATCTCCCTTGCACTTCCCTCCCTTCTCTATCAACCCAAAGAATTTACTAAGTATTTGTAGTGGTTGTTTTTTAAGAAAATTCCACTTTTCAAGTCTTTGGGACTTTTTTTTTAAGGTAAGGCATTCACTCGCTGTGTATAATTCTCCTTTTTGGACATTTGCGAAGGAGAAGCTGATAATTTTCATTAACACTGAGCAGATAATAAAATAGCTTTTAAGTCATAATAAATCTTCCTATTTTCCATTTTCACTAGACCAAAAATATTTTGAAGATTAAAAATCCTTTCTGTTAATCGCCTCCCAAATTCTTAATAAATTTGACTTTTCCCCCTGTAACCACTAAGTACAAGGTTTTTTCATATATAAAAGATCATCTGTTTCTCAGTAAATTTGAGAAAAGTATTATTAACCCATTTTACAGACAAAGACCTGAGCTTCAGAGCCATAAAGCATGCTGGCCACTGTCATGGAACCAGACTTCAATTCCAGCCTCCTCACGCTAAGTCCCATGCGAAGTCAGTTCCTGCACAGCTGTTACCTGGCTCCATACAGCCATTGAGAATGAACGAGTGACCAAAATTCAGACCTTTCACCATGTAAAGAACACCATATATTTTACATCATTTACTCTCATAAGGAAGATTCTATCTATTTTGCAAAGTGGGTATTCTCACTCTGATGATTTGACCCTTCTTGATTCATACTTATTTCCCCTCCAGCAAATAACAGCAACATCCTCAGACTTACTACCCCTTTAGAGCTTTTGAGAAAAACCAAGCATTGGAAAGACTCAGGAAAGTAAATATCCAATGACACTGAGCAGCATGACCCAAAGAATTCCTCCCACTGAATTCAGTCTCATAAGCCACCCACTTCTAATCCATTCTGCTATTACCAAAATCAGGGGCAGGTAGTGCTGCTAAGCACTCCAATCTCTTACAGGATCTCTTTGAAGGTTCGCTGGAAAATGCATTATTTTTATAACTGCCAGTTAAGGGATGCCTCAACTGCATTTGAGGAAGACTGGGGACATCCAGTGGCCACGTAGGTTGATAACAACTGAATAATCTGTACAAAGACATGCTAGAATTTTGACACAGACTCCTGCTAAAAGGATCTCAAAATGCTTCTGGTCTAATAATTTTGTAAATTGTTACCAATAATACCTTTGGTAACTAGCATACTTGCATCTAGAATCACATTGACAAGTATACATCCCCCAGTAATCTTATTTATAAACACCTACTATTGAAAATTACCCACAATATTAAAGCAAAGTACACGATGGTTTTAACCAGGGAGAGAGAGAAGAAAGAAGAGAAAGAAAGAAAGAGAGAGAGAGAGAGAGAGAGAGACGGAGAGAGAGAGAGAGAGAGAGAGAGAGAGAAAATGATAGACTACTTGATTCAGTCTATTTACACAGACTATAGTCTGGCCTCGGACTTACAGAAGACACCAATATTAAAAGGAGTCTTCTTATTACACTATAAAGAAAAATGAAAAAGTTTTCAGAGTGAAGAATTTTTATTGACTGGCTAGTGTAATTTGGGAAGAGAAATCTTTCAATGAAGAAAGAACATGTGTCTTTAAAGCCTCCTTAAATCATATTATTGAAAGATGTTTGGTGGTGCTCTGATAAGAGATAAAATAAATTTCCCAATATAAAATAATAAGTAAATGTTCTTTTACTAGAATATTTTTAATTACTATGCTTGTAATTTTTCTTCCATCACATGAAAAAATTTAAAACTTGAGATTCAGATCTTTATCTGATTAGGGCAGATAAGTAAAGGACCAGATAAACAGATCAGGGACAAGGGAACTCCAAGAATAAGATCTTTGGAACATATCTTGATATATTTCCCATCCAGGCTGCCTAAGGCAGGGAAGTCACCCTCAAAGAAGTTGTGAATACAGCACCTGGCTTCGAGGTTGTCTTGGATAGATTCCATTCCTTTGCTTCTCACAACCTGACAGAATTACCTCAGAGGCCCTGGTCTACCCTTCCTTAACCTTTCTACCAATTATCACAACCACCAGTCATGCATAGTCACAGGACTTTGCTCCCAATGACATGTTCTTAATCAGAAAGGAAACTGATGAACCTTTTGAAATTATGGCAAAGGACAGATGCTGACTAGGTGTTACTGCTCCACAGGAATTTTCCCCTCATAGAAGACAACTCCTTAACACATAAAAGTAACTTGCAATGTTGGAATTTGGGGCATAATGACAGATGTTCAAGCTGTTAGTTTTGTAAATCCCATCATGGAGCCTCAGCTATAAATAAACCAATCTCAATTCTTATCCACTAAAGGTAATCAAAAGAAGTAAAGTCCCGCCTTCCTATAGCCTTATAAATTCCCAGAATTTTGCTTGAAAATGGCACTTTGCGATGCACACATTGTACCCAGCCCTACTGCCACACTCACTGACTACAGAGCTCACTTAGTTCATCAGGTAGCAATCCTTCTAGAATCTACACCTCTTTTGTGTTCTGCCACCTCTGTTTTGTAGTAACAGCAATGATATTTTCCGGTTGCTTTACAAAGACTGAGGGCAGAAGACCAGCATTTCAGCTCTGCTTCTACCCCTCACTCACCACCTTGACCCCACGTTAGTCAGTGCACAGTTCATGCTCGGCTTGCTCATCTGAGAAGGGAGTAAATTCAACGAGGCGCCATTGTAAAATATTCTCTCTTCTCTTCTCCTTGTTTGTCATGGATCTGTCTGAACAGCATTATGACTGTCCAAAAGTCATGTGACTCAAGTCTTTGTAGGAGACTCTCCTCTTCCAAGGGAAAGGACTGCAGGAGTTTTTGCTTAGGAAATTATATGCCAACATTTAGGCTAGCGCAGAAATGCCTTGATATGTCCCCTTGTAAGCTCCTGAAGTACCACACTATGTCTCCTACCTTTCTGACATGCAGAAAGCGAGAGGGTGAAATGAGAACCTAGGACTTCTGCAACCTCGACTGCTGCTATCGACACTAATTATAATTATTTTTGAAGGAAGCAGGAAAAAAATGAGCAGCCATGTTGCTCATGCCATGGTTCGCAACAGTTTGCCATAACATGCGTTTGAAAATCCTTCTTGTTTCTTTCCTGCCAACCCAGGAAGAGGAGGCAGATCAGCAATGAGGGATATCACAAGAATCTGCTTTCCCTGTCTTTAAGAAGAGTCGTTCCATTCCTTGCCTGGAGTTTAACTTGATTATGCATTCATTAAAGAGGAGTGATGGCGATGATTAAACAAAAACATCTTTAAAATGCAGAGTTCATTTCAGCCCGTTTGGTTTTGTTACACGCAAATTGGATTAGCATTGCATCCCGCACAGCAGGTACTCCACTTGAAATCAAAGACAGATGCTTTTATGGGATTAAAAAGAAAACCTAGGGGGAGGGGGGGGAGGGCTAGAGATTGAGATATTTTGCATTTCAGTCATAATGGCTCCAAAATGAAATAGTGATCATATTGCTGCTTTATCTATATAAGTGTTTAGGCTATAATTAAAAGGAAACAAGAACCCCCATCATAAGTTGAATAATTGTCAAAGAAGAACATTTAATTTGCAAGGGGAAAAATGATTTTTCCCATAAATGTCTAATAATACCTTAGCATATTTGAAATTTAATCGTAAGTGGCTTAGAATTAAACCTTTTGAATTATTACTGAAACATTTCAAGTGGTGACATTAAATGCTTTGTTTGAAATTAGCCATTAATTCCAAAGTCTTCTCTAGAGCTGCTGTGAGAATTTAACTCCTTGTCTGTAAACAGAAGTCCCTGGTTCTGACACTATATAATTACTCTTCATATCTCTAGAACACTCACACGGCTGGCTATTTATTCTGGCATCTTTGGTTAAATTACTTTGGACATTAAGGTTTTTATAATTAATATCATCTACTGTTTTGAAATTTTTGAATGTTTTTCAGCTTATTGGGCATCTGTTGGGAACACTGCCTAGGTAAAGGGAAAAAAGTCAGAAGTGACAGTCCCCAGTTTAATTTGCTGTTTCCAAGAAGTTTATGCACTAAACAAAGTTCCTGTGTTACAATGTATTGTAGTATGTGTGAGTCCACAACACAGGACTACTAGGGTTTCACATCTGTTTGATGGCTACCTCTTATGCAGACTGATTGTCCTATAACCTGAATTATTATGACCTCTCTGTAGCTAAGCTCTTTACAGTGTATGTGAATCTGCATGTCCTCTCATGAAGGACTGGAATCCATTCCCTCACCCCAGGAATCTAGGCTAGGCTGTGACTTGCTTTGGGCAGTAGAGTTGGATGAGAATAATAGCATGAAAGTTCTACTTCAAGTATTCTGACTCCACAATATGAACAAGTTCAGATCAGATGAAAAGTGAGAGATGTGGTCCCATTACCCCATAACTCCTGCCAACATCCAACCTTACCAAAGAAGCAAAGCTCCTTGCCCAAGGAGCAGATGACCACAACTAAATCCAGAATTGCCTGGCTGAGTGCAACACAGACACACACACACAAAGCATTAATCCAAGAGGTACTGTACCATACAGAAATGAGTAATGGTAAATATCAAGATCAAATAATTTTTAAGCAAAATCTGATTTGGACTTGAGATGAAGATGTTACAATAAAAATATTTTTGAAAAGGAAGTTTTGTTACTTATATACATTGACTATATTATACATTTTATATGTGACCCAAGACAATTCGTCTTCACCCAGTACAGTTCAGGCAAGACAAAAGATTGAACATCCATGACCTGGAGTCTACTCTCTTAACTATGAAATGGTTCCCCACAGTTAACAACTAGAGCATTCATTGAAGAAATGGGCTACCTTGTGGTGAGGTTAGTTCTCTCCCTTTCCAAAATTCTCCTGCAAAAGCAAAAGACTTGAAAGCTTACATAATACACTGGTTTAAATGCAAAGTTCCCACTCTGTAAATCCACTAAATGGGTTTGTCTCCAACCTTTGGAGCTGCAAAGAAAAATCCATTCTCCACATTACAGACTTTCAAAGATTTGACCTTTCCATTTATTCTCCACCCATTATGATTTTCACATTCTCCATTAATCCATCAGACACCTAAGGAATTTCTCCAACCTCCCCATTTCCTGCCTTACCACCTCAGTGCAGAAACGAGCTCTCTTTGCAGCTCGAGATAGCACCAATTTTTATTTGTGGCTACTTTATTGTTGCATTAGATGCTTTTAAACAGAAAAACATTTCAGAAAACTTATATCCAACTTTAAATTATTAAAACTTCAAACACATTTCAAGCTATCTTGTATGCATACATTTTTGTATTTCTGTCTTATCTAAGGCTCCAGTTCATCCTTGGAAGGGTACATGAGTCAGACCCATCCCCAGAGTCAGAACAATTTTATTATTAGCCTACCATAAGCACACAGAACCCACCAAATGTTACAAAGATATGTATTTTTCCAAGTAGGTTGCTTTTCAATTCCTTCAGAATCTGGTAGTCATGCAGCATCGTTTCTACCTGATGGCCCATTCTCAAGGTTCATCCTCCATCCCGGTGGTACATCTGTAACCTCATGATACCTGTACTCTTAATAAGGATATGACAGCAACAAAAGCAAAGATGTCTTCAAAACTCCTCAAAATAAAGTGTCTAAAGGAACAGCAATCCTTTTGCTTGTTAATATTAGCCAACTCTCATTGAAGAATTTACATGATTGTCATGCTATAACAAAACACCTGCTACCTCACTTAATTTTCTGGTTTTTTTTAAACAGTCTTTGTGTATAAGCTACTGACACTTTGTAATGATCATAGCTTACACTCTTTTTAAATTTTTGTTATTACATGTTTGTAACACATAATGATTACATTCAGTGTAGAGAACTGGTACATGTACATAATATATATCGATTTTTTCTCCTTTCCTCTTTCCCTCTTTTATTTTACCAGCATCAGGTTCATTTTTCAATTTTAAAAGTCCTTCCAAAGTTAATTATGCTACATACAGATTAACAACCAGATTAATAGGCCAAAAACATGAAACATAAAAATTATACTAATTTAGACACATTGTCCATGCTAGATTACAATAACTTTTTTCTCTTTTTTCTTATTGTCTATCTTTTATTTCATACTTTATTTATCTATTGAGTTTTTATACAAGAGAAACCATTCAATATTTAAGCTTATGTGTCTGATATATTCCATTTAACATTATGGTCTCAAGATGGATCCATGTTTCTACCAGTGACTCAAGTTGATCCTTCCTAATGGCAGAATGGTCCTCTATTGTATTAAAAAATGATTTTTTCTTTATCTATTCTTCTTTTGATGGACATATAGACTTTTTCCAAGATTTATCTATTATGAATTGTGCCGCTGTAAACATAGGTATGCTTATGTTACCATGGCATGTGGTTTTTAACTCATTCGGGAAGATACCTAGAAAGGGAATAGCTAAATCAAATGGAATTTCTATTTTTTGTTTTTTGAGGAATCTCCATACTGATTTCCATATGGTTGTATCAGTTTATAGTCTCATCAACAATGAAAAAGAGTTATTTTATCCCTGCTACCTCACCAGCATTGGCTATTATTTGATTTTCTGATGATAGTCTTTCTTTCTGGAATGAGATAGAATCTCTGTGTTGTTTTAATTTGCATTTTTCAAATGGCCATCAATGTTAAGCCTTTTTTTATATATTTATCGGCCATTTGTATCTCTTCACCTGAGAGGTATCTTTTCATTTCAGATGTCCATTTTTGATTCGGTCTTTAAATTCAGGGTGTCTAATTTTTTTTCTTTATATGTGTTAGATATTAGTCCTTTGTCTGAGGAGTACCTGGCCAAAAATTGTTCCCATTTTGTAGGTTGCCTTTTCACTCTGTTGATGGTCTCCTTTGTTGTGCAGAGGCTTTTTAATTTTCTGTGACCCCATTTGTTGATTCTTAGCATTATTTCTTATGCAACCAAGGTTCTATTCAGAAAGTGTTTGCCTATAACTATGTCTTCAAGTGTTTTATCTACTTTGTCTTCCACAGATTGTCTTTATGCTCTAACGTTTAGATCTTTAACCCATTTTGATTTTAGTTTACTGCACATGAGAAATATGGGTCTAGGTTCTGTCTTCTACATGTGGGTAGCCAGTTTTCATACAAACAGCCAGTTCTTTTAGCATTTTTTGCTAAAAGTGTTCTTTTCTCATTGAATTATCTTGACACATTTGTCAAAACTCAGTGGACATACTTGGGCATGGTGGTGCATGCCTACACACTTAGCACTCAGAAGGGTTGGGCAAGGAGGATCATGAGTTCAAGGCCAGCCTGGACTGAATAGCAAGTTCAAATCCAATCTGGACTGCATAGCGAGACCCTGTCTTGTCCCCAAAAATAAACAAACAATAGACAATATATAATTGGACTGTGTTGTTCTGTCTACTTGTATCTCTATCACTATGCTGTCACATTTTATTCATTGCAAAGAAAATTTATGTATTGATTACTATAGTGATCAGGCGGTATAAGTTCTCCATCTTCATTTCTCTTTCTCAAAATTATTTTTGTCTGTTCCAGAGCCTTTTGTATCTTTTAAATTTTAGAAACAATTTGTCATTTTATTCAAAAACACACATGAAGATTTCTCTGGTAATCATATTTCCTCTACAGGTCAACTTGTGCAGAATTTTTCTTAACTACATTATGTCTTCCAATCTATGAATATATTTTCCACGTGAATATGTTGTCTTTAATTTCTCTTACTAATATTTGCTAGTTTTCAAAGTACAAGTTTTGCACCTATTTCAGTGAAAGTATACCTATATATTATCATCTGTATCTTTCAAATGAGAGAACAAGATAACCAGGAAAGTTTGCTATTATTTTAAAGGTATGGAATCAACAAGTAGTAGCATCAACTTTTGAATCCAAAAGTGACTGAATCCAAAGACCATGCTATCGCTGCTTTACCTGCAAGTCTTTAAGCAGAGAGAGGCAGAGAGAATTGAATCAAAAAGGAAGCATTTTCAAAACTCATAGGCCCATTGTCCCACTAAGTAACTGGTAGCTGATCAGAGGTAGGATGAGTAAACCCAGATAGTTTGACATATGTTATACACTGCTGCTTGACAACTACTGGACAGACATTTTTTGCATACATGGTCAGTTTCAGCTGCCGACTCTTGCTTGCTTCCTTCTGGAAAGACCAGGCCAAGTGAGGAAAGAGTTTGACAAAGAGCCAGACACATCTTACACTACTAGCGGCACCTTTGTACTCTACCCTGACCTCAACAAAGTTTCCAGTAGATGAATAAACTTATAGCCTCATTGTTTCAGATAATACTTGTGTTAGAGCAAAAATGTTTTCAAGCCCAGCAAGTACCTAACATTTTCTCTACTCTTCCTACTTCTACGTATTTTATTCTCCCTTCTCTCGTCCTCTTATTTCAATATACCGAGTCAAGTATTAAAGTTTCAAGAATGAAGAAACAAACAAATGAAAGAGGCTTTGAGATTAAAAGTGCCATGTGATACATTTCTGGAGAAGAAGATCTCAGTGCCGGGAAGCACATGAACAAAAAGGCACGCTCGGGAACTACCTTGTCTGCAGAAACCTGCCCTGAAGCTATGAGGCTGTGGGATATGCCGGACAAATATGACAGCAGGGGTGTGGAAAAGGTTGGCTGTGTGCGTGAGTGTTTGAGAAGGGAGGGGGCCCACAGTTTACGAATAAACTATTTGAATGGAAAGCAGACTTTTAACAGATCTTGATTACAGTATTATCTATGCAGTCTGCTGGGTACCAGTACTGCCCTTAGAGCTGCATGGACTGAAATGATAGAATAAGACTATATTTACTACTCTGAAGGAATGTCCACTTCGTGGGGAAGATACACGAGTAATACAACATTTCAAGGCATCCTATATCAAATACTGTTGAAAGCCCAGGAACAATGTCTGTTCCCTGAGTCGACTCTGATAGACACCCCAACACTCTGATTTTAGGGGATAAAGGCAGCACTTCATAAGAACCAGCAGGGCATCTGCGCTGAGTAGATTTACTTGCAATATGGCCTTAGACAAGTCATGATGCATCTGATCCTATTTGTGAAATTAGTTGAGAGCAAGTGCTTCACAAGTTTTCCATGAGTGTTAATAAAAATGATGGAGAGTGTTTGCTAAACTGTCAGCATGCAGTTGTTGGTAACAATGGCAGTGGTATTGTTATTCATGCAGCCTGGCCACTGCTTACAAGCACCACCTGATCACAATTCCTACTGTGTTCACATACTCTAGCAACATTCACAACACACCTTCACCTACCAAAGCCATCTGGTTCTTAGCTACTACTCAGTGAAGTTCCAAATATTGTCAGACCAGGAGCCAGATGACTTCCATGATTGCTGGGACCATGTATTGGCCATGAGGCTTCTTTCCTCTGTTGCAGTCAGATGCTAAATCTTACTTGCAGCTACACACAATCTGAACTACCGCCACGTCACAGCACTCCCAATGCCCTTGAGTAGGTCCCTCTATCTGGAGCCTTCTGCCTTAACCTCTGATTCTTATCACTGATTGCAGTCTCTCCCAGGATAGCTGGCATCCTACCAAGAGTAGCACTTTTGATCTATCCATTCTGAAAAAGATATACTGTTGCACTCTCAGGATACTTCCCTTTAAATGTTGCATTGTAATGTAAAATATTGGATTCTTATCTATAATAATGACTAATAAACAGTACTTTAGAGCAGAAAGCATTTTCATGATCACCCTTGATACAACCTTGTGAGACAAATATTTCATCTCAAAGGTGGGAACACTGAGATTAGAAAAAGACGACTAAATTTTCCAGTATCTTACTGATATAACCAGGCTAAGACTTCAAACCAGGGCTCCTGAATCTAGGGCCTATAATCTCAGTATGCCTAAAATTCTGTTTGGTAAAAGAATCCCTTATTTGTCAACTTGACTAAATATACATTCAACTATTCATTCAACAGATAGTATTTTATATGCTACCAATGTATTTGACCTCAAAGATATTCAGATACTAACAAAACTCACCCTGTCAACACAGAAGAGATACTTTATTTATCTGAATTCTCAACCACTGACAGTATCTGACATGCAATGCATTTGTTTAATGAATGAATGAATAAATGAGTGAGTGGGTGATATATGAATGAACATTAAACAACTAAGTTACCTTTTGAGGTAATGCTAACACAAAGAGAAATTACTGTAAAAGCACAAAGAGCTGTATGAATTTTAAATGTTATAACTATACTCAATTTTAGGTGAAGATTTAATTTCAACTAAAATACCAGAGTAGTTCTTAAATAATCTTAATAGGGTCCTTTTTTATCCTGTTTCACATTATCTCTTTCATAGTCAACACACCATAAGTGGGAAGACTGCTGTAAATTCCTACTTCCAGAGTTCTTTAATCTCCTGACCTGATTGCAATCACTTCAGCAAATTTCACCCACACCCTGATTCTGTCATTGCCAAAATCCCCACATGGAAAGGGAGGAGCCTTCTTTGAGGGCTTGGCACGAACCCTTGCGATAGCGCTGCACTAAGTTTATTGTAATTGTGTGTTGGCATGTCTCTTGCTACCCCAAATCAATGCTACTTAGTAATAAACCTACATTTTCAGGATCTCAAAACACATCTCAAAACTCTTAACATAAAATTTTCTCTCTAAAACAGTAACCCAAAATGAAGTTCCTTTATATTTAGCAAAATATTTAATAACTCTTCCATTGTTTGGTTCAGTGTCCTTAGGAGTTATTATAATAGCTTCATTTAAATTTTTAAACCAACGTGGAAAATCCCAAGATTGATATTCAGCGTTTGGAAAACACAAGTTAACTTGAGAGAATAGTTGTGAACAAGAAAGCCTTCTGCTTTTAACTGATGATGACGGTGCTGTGCTGACGCCGACGCTGACGGCCAGGCTAATCCATGTTACTGTAAAAGGTCGTTCTACTGAGCCACTGCTGAGTTGCTACCTAAAAATGGTGTTTCGCAGCTAAGAATTCCATAAAGTACTTTCAGTTGGAAGTCACAGACCTTGTGCTGATGTTTTCTGTATGACAAAGTTACCATAGCTTCTTATAGTTTAAGAAAATATTTGAAGATTGCATATCATCACTGTTTTATTTTTAAAAAAAAAGAAAAAAGAAAACAGGACTGTAAAACAAGATAATAGAAGAGTGACAATAATTAATACACTGCATATTATTATCTTCAGACTAATTACTCAGGGTAGAAGATGTAAGCATAAGATATTATGCAAATAACATTAGCACAAATCTTTCTTTCCAATGAACTAAGAGAAACTAGCAGTATCATTATCTTAACTATTTTATATATATATAATTTTTTTTTTGCTTTTCTTTTCATCCTCTCCCCTTTCCACCATCACAGTGTCTCTTCTCTGTTGGGTTGTTTCTTCCCAATTCACAGTATCTATTGTATCTATTGTATATTTGGGGTCTTACTTACTCATTCAGCTTCTCACCTTAGTGAGACTATGCTGTTTACACACGTGGGTCTGGTTTATTTCACTTATGAGTGTGGTCTTGAGTACTACTCAGCCATAAAGAAGGATAAACTTGAGCCTATAAAGGTAAGGGGATGCAACTGGAGACATCCTCATAAGTGAAACAAAACATCACTGTTTTAATAACAGATGATCATGGCTTCAGTTTTTCATGTGTTAAATTTGCTTATTTGCTATGTGATAGTTGTATATACATGCACAGAGACTCCAGATTTCATTGGGTTCTGATCATGACCAATCCCTCGCAGAAAAAATAGTGGCTTTTGGAGCTCAGTAACCGAAATAGTTGGAATATTTTCTGGAATGATCTGCTCCTGAGACCCTTGGAAGGCTAAGATTTTCCTGCTTTGCATAAGTAGGCCCCAAGCAGCTGTTTAGAGTTTATGTTATGTACCAGCACCAACAGACACTGGGATTTGCTTCAGGGTGGTGAGAGGGACAGGCCCAGAAATAGGATTTGACACTAAGAATTCAGCTAAAGATGAATAGATAGTAAATTTTGGAACCAAATATTATGCAAATAGGATAGGGTGTGCATGCACTATGATATGCATTGTACTACTTATGTATTATTTCTTTATATTAATTCTAAACAACCTTTTTTTGCAATTTATTACTCCCCAAACTTCTTTTTACAAAAAAAAAAAAAAACTCCAGGCTATGATGATCAGAAAGTTAATTTTAGTGGTAAATACAGTTCTAGCAGAAAAGGCTCACAAGGAAGACAACAAAATTTAGAGAAGGCATGTTCTATCAAAAGAATACCGACCACACTGGCAATAGCTCGGTGACAGTGGTTACTTCCGATAACCTGCTGTCCGAGGCAGAGTTGCTGGAAAATAACTGACACATTTCATCAGTGCCTCCATTCAGCTGTCGTAGCCAACTGTCGCTGGTAAATGACTTAATCTTTGCTAAACTTTCATACAGGAAAAGCAGAGTAGTTGAAACACACCCACATATAGACCTAAAGCTCTAATGAGATCATTTGACAGTCTGATTGATATGAAATCTACATTGTGCTGTGACTTGCCTGCCACCATTGATATGGTGAATTCCCGATTTGAAGGTTCAAAGAGGATAGTTATTGTATAATATAGCCTAACTATACTGAGAAGGAAGCAATGTGAGAATTTAGGAGTTAATTGCCAGTTATTTGTTGCAAGGTAAATTCTTAACCATATTTAATACATATTATTTTTTCCTTAGGGAAGTAATTGGTTAAGAGGATAGAATATAAATATTTTATGCAATCTCCTAAAAATAAAGGTTCATGTGGGTTCTTCCATGAATGTGTATTTATATGCTTAGTTTGGGAGAATTTATGCACGAATGCTGAAATGCAAGATAATTCCATTCGCAACATCTGCCTAAGTCAATTGTGAACAAGTTACTGCCACCCTAAGACACCCATCACTTTCTTACGAAAATTTCAGATTAGTTTGCATTTGATGTTAAACCCTCACTTCCCCAAAGTGTTAGTGTTGCAGTGACTTTTTCTGCTTAGTGCTGATCTATTTATACAAACCTATACAACCTTTGTGAGCCAGGGCAGGGGTCAGAATGAATTCCAGAAGACTCCCCTGTACTGTCCTCCTAGGTTAGGCGAACCCTATTACGACACTTAATATATGAGAGGCCCAGTGTATGCATTTGCATTCATGTTTCAACTGCCGCCATGACTTGAAAAAGGTAAATTGCTAAGGCCATACGAATTAAGAGGGAAAATGTTTGCCTGATGTCATTAACAATTTCCTTACCAGGGAAAATCAGCCTAAGCTGGTTAGGCACTGAACACCACAAAGGCTCTGTGATCAAAGCTGACAGTCCCCAAACTGTATTCCACCATTCACTGTTTCTCCTTTGTATTCTCTTCCACTTCTTACGAAGGCATTGGTCCATCTGTTTCCGATTCTGCACAATTAGGTCTGTGCGCATTGGGCCCTCCCCCGCCATAACCTCAAGAACTGATTTTCTTTCAACTAGTTTTAACAAGGAACTTTTATCTTGCCAGCAATCAGAGCTTAAATACAGACGTGTACAAGTTTCAGTCAAAATTCTTAATACATGGAATTTGAATTGCTTCTAAATTTGGCAAAATGCCTCGCTCTCTCCAAATTTGTAAGACAGATGAGACACAGAAGTGAGATAAATGACGGCGTCCTGCTATTCCAAGTGCCATACTGATAGAGTCATTATTTGTGCCAATAAGGCTCACTGTCATCTAATTTTAACCTGTTTCTCTGTTAATTATGCTTAATATTTTTCTTTCCTCTCTTGATATCTTACGTTCTTCATGTCACATAGTCTAAGCCTGTGAACAACTGAGTCTTTGAAACAACTTACTGTGGGCCTATCATGTGTAAATGACTGTATTTTGCTCTTGGGTGGGGAGTGGAGTAATATGAAAATATAAACCAGATATGCCTGATACATAGTGCAGAGTCAATAAAATATGTAAATGAAGAAAAAGGAGAAGAAAGCACAATAGGAGAAAGGGAGAAATGATGAAAGTGTTTAGTAATTCATCCCATGCAAAAAAAATTGTACATTCTATCACATCACTCTCTGTAATTTCTTCATAAGAGACATTATTGCCTGATATTTTCTTGCTTAACTGTGGATTTATTGTCAGCCAAAATCTAAGGCAAACTGAAAGAAAAAATTCTGCTGGTCCTGTTCACAATTGTGGAAACGTCTTTGCCTGGAATCTAGGAAATGTCAAATGAATGTTTACTTAGAGAATGAATGAATGAACGAATTTAGAAGGATTAGAATACCAGCCCACTTTCTGTTTTCATCCCCTAATGCACTACTTTCCTTCTAGAATCTTCTCTTCCACAACAAGGAAGGAGCCTGGTCTGGGTGCAACTTGCTTATTCAGTCATCCACAAGTAAAGCAATTAGAAGCTAACTGAACAAAGAACTTTGTAATTAAGTCCATCCTGGACTTCGATCCTTTTGAGTGCCCTTCTCTTCCCATTTTAGGTACCAGACCCACTTACCATCTTTTCACCTCTGCTTCTCCACCTGTCCCTATAATTTCGTGTGTCCTTGAGCTTTCTTTTACATTTAATTCTTCTCCATTTAGTCCTAAAATGTTCTGTTATGTCTTCCTGACTCAACAATTCTTCCATCTACTTTTCTACAGTCTTATCTCTCTTATTTCTCACTTTGTTACATGCCATCTCTTCATACACATTTGACTTACTAGCAACTGTTATCCTCTGCGGAGAACTTTTGTTGCCTAAAGAACATACGGCTAAAATAATGGAACGTTCACAGTTGATTATTTGTATTTGAGTATAGTTCAGATACTCGTGAAAAATTCTTTACTGCTCTTTCAATTAGGTGCAGTGAGTGGGAAACCTTGTATGTCACTCTTCCATTACTCTTTAAAAGCCCTTCTCTGGCAGTGGTATAATTGGCTCTTAATTTTATATTGCACGGGTAGATTAAAAAGAGACAGTGTACCCTTGAGAGATCTGGGTGAGGAGGTTAAGATGGTAAATTTTATGTTATGTATGTCTTGTCATAATAAAAATCAGTTTAACAAAAGAAAGGAAAAGGAGATAAAGGAAACAGTGCCACACTACCTGTCACCCTTGGTGGGTCTGGGGCCTTCTACTGCCTAGAAACAAACAAGCCAAACGAACGAATGGCTTTCCCAGTGTTCCCGACTCTGCAAGTTCACCAAGTACAGCCTCATTTGTAGTCTTATGGCGAAGAATAAGATTATTGTTATTATTATCATTATTACTGTTATTATTATTTCTTTGTTCTTTCTCTTAAATAAGATCTCGTACCTCCTGAAACCGTCATTTTGTACGAAATACTGCATAGGGTGGGACCCTACTAAGAAAGGTACTCCATGCAAGTGCCTGTGAACTCTGACAGGCAGTAATTACTGCCAGACAGAGTTGCCTGTCAGTCACTAGTGTGACTGCAGTGAGGCAAAATGCTTGGCACCTGAGATTGCTTCCTGTGCAGCCTCCAGCTGATACCTAAAACTCACCGATTACACATTTACGTGTTTGTGTTAATGGTTCTCGGGAGAGTGGGAGGAAGGCAAGGTGGCGCCAATGGAGGAGGAAGGCTGTATGAAAATCTCCATGTACTTTGGAAAACACACTTAGAACCTTGCGAGATCACGCAAATCACTGGAATAAAAGCTCTCAGTGTTATCTTTCTTAACTTAGAAAATAAAGTGGGAAACAACGAAAGGATGTTTGAGTTTCCCAACGCCAGATGATAATGCAGGTAGACATTTGCCTTCCCTTTGACCTTCCAACTAGACAAAAAGAGCCTTGAATTAGTGTCTGTGCTTACTTTCTTCAACAGGATCCATCCAGTTGATCTGTATGATGATGCTGAAAACAGGCAGAATAAGTCAGACTGTTTGCATGCCTGATTCCTTCCTCCGACCTTTCTTGGGTCCTACTGAGTCCTTCAGTAAATTCCAGAGCACCAGCGAACAGTTTTCCAGGTTACAGCACCAGTATATGGGGCCCTGATTATCCTGTCTGCTTCGTTTCATGGCTCTCAGCTCCTTGTCCTCTCCCCCTCCTTATCCAGATGAGATGAGAACATTCATCGGTATAGTCACTCTTTGACACATGGCCCCAATTCTTTTGCCCGCCCTGTGCTCACTGCTTGTGCCAGACACTGTTTCTGCCTTTCAGGTCCAATCACCTCCTTCTAGGCCCTGCACCGTGATGCTGGAGCTGGATTCTGCAGACATTTCTCCAAGATAAGCTCTGTCCAGCAAGTGCTGCAGGGAGGGTGCAGCCTGAAAAGAAAGATGAGACTTTCTTCTTGGGTGTTGTGTCTACTCCAAGACCTAAGTACGTTGGCACGTAGGCATGCAGCCTTTCTCTGCGGCCGTTATCACTGTGTACTTCAAAGCTGTCTTCCACCACTTTTTAGTCTTTAGCTGCCTTTGGCCTAGAAGTTGTGAACATTAAATTTTCCCTGTGCTACTTACTGGCATGGTCTCTGCCTTCCAACTTATTCACCTACCTACATTCATGTGTGAGTTAAACCAACACTGTCTACTTGGCAGTCACAATCTCAAAGTTAAACAAAGTTGGAGAAAGTTCCAGTCTTCTGTCACTCTAAGTCCACATTCACAGATACCAAGCAACAATTCTGCGTTTGCTCCCTGCATTCACTCTACTCTTCCAGACCACAATTTGTTATCTTCTCATCTCTCCTCAACCCTGCAGTCTCTCTCCTAAGCTTCACTCTGAATTAACGACCCCATTTCCTATGTCATTGATAAAGTAGAAGCCAGCAGAAGAGAATGACCACACATCTAATGTCGTATGTACCGACTGACTTGCCTTAGCCCCACTTAACCCCCTTCCAAAGTATTGTATTCCCCTTCAGACTAAAATCCACACTTGAGCACTAGATTTCACCTGTAACGGCCACTCAACAATTATCTCTCCCTCTTACATAGCATGATATTTTCCTTTCTCTATTGGCTTGTTCTTTAGAGGTGGTACTGGAGTTTGAACCCAGAGTCTTCTCACTGAAATTCATACCCAGATCTTTCCATTTTTGTTTTAACACAGGGTCTTGCCAAGTCATTAAAATTGTCTGAGCTGGCCTTCACCTGTGATCCTCTTGTCTCAGCCTCTCCGAGTGCTGCCCTTCCAAGGCTGCACCACCACTCTCCTGAATCGTTCCGATCAACATGCAATCTGTTTCCATGCAAGTGTTTCTTATGAAAATTCCTCTCCCATTTTCAGTCTTGTTCAAATTTCTACTCTTCTACTTATTTTTATATAAAAATTCCTGTAAAATGTTTGATCTTTCCTTCCCCTTCTCTCAAATTCTTTTAATCTCCCTCCAGTCCAATGAAACGAAGCATCGAAGTCACCAGTCATCTCTACGCTGTTGTTTGGTTATCAGTTTCAACTTCAAGGAAAGATCAGCATCTGCCGTGCTCTGCTAATTCTTCCTGCCTGAAACACTTTCTTCTCTTCTAGCCAAGGGAAACCACCTCCCTAGCCACCCCTGTCAGTCGTCTTTGTTGTTTTCTTCTCACCTGCTTGAGCACTACTCACTGCAGTGCCTGAAGACTCATTTCTTGGACTTTTTAGCTTTTTAATTGCACTCACTCTGTAGACCATATTGTCACGAGGCCTGGCTTTACATCTGCCTACTGAAATAGTGGTTCTGGCAGAAATGTCCAGAAAGAACTCCTTTTTACAGCTTGTGAGTCATAACAAAGAATTTATCAGCATAGGTAAGAATTAGCCAGTTTACAAAGCAAGTTAGAAACAAATAGAATCAAGATATTAAGGAACTGAAGACTGGACCTGATGTTGTCAAAGCACAAATATCAAGATTCTTCTCTTGCTTTTTCATCTAAACTTATTTGGATAGCTGTTTGGTACCATGAGAGAATGTGGGTGAGGAAGAGAAGCAAGGGAATTCAAGTATCTCTTCCTCTTCTTATAATGTCCAGTCTGTCAGATTAGGACCCACCCGCATGATCTTATTTAACCTTAATCATGTCCCTAGAGACCTTGGGGGTGAAGGGGAGTGGGGTTTCTATACATGAATTTGGGGAAGACATAGCCTAGTCCATAACAATACCGTTCCACCGTTCTCAACTTGTTCATTTGAAATACAGATGAACTCATTTGTTGGCTGGAGACCCTCTGATGGCTTTTCAGCTCACTTCACAAATGTCAAAAATCTTTCAGTGTCCTCCCACAGCCCACTCTGTCCTTATCTTCTACTACTGTACTCTTGTTCTATCCACTCCAACTACAAAGGACCCCTTGCTACTCTTTACACAGGTATTTACCGCTATACTTTCTGCTGTTCTCTATACTTAATCTCATTTTATTCCAATACCTACACTCACCCAATAGTTCTCACCCAATAGTTGCCTGGTTCCAAGGCAGGGTGGCATGACAGAAGAAAAAGACCTACATGGCATGGTGGTGGAAAGCAGAGAGAGATCAAGGATAAGGAAGGTCACACCCCCAGTGCCCCACCTCCTCCAATCAGGTTTCACCTTCCCAAACCCATTATAGGCTGGAGATATAGCTCAGTGGAATAAGCACCTGCCGGGCAAGCACAAGGTCCCGAGTTTGATCTCTAGTACCACAAAAACAAACAAACACCCAATCCCATTATACTATAACCTCATCAGTAGAGTAGTCACTGATAAGTGTCATGTCGCCATGATCTAAGCACCTCCTCAAAACCCCACCTATGAGTGCATGAAGCTTTAGGGGGACATCTACACATGAACCATAATAGTTAATCCCAAAACCCTAGTCTACACTGTTTAGTAAGTAGAGTTCTATTTTCCTCTAAGTTACAAGGCTATGCTGAGCTGGAGTTAGAAGCTACTCTCTTATCTCTACACAGAAAAATATCAATCAAAGAGTCCAAATGAAGAGATGAAGGATGGACCCTATTTGTATCACTTTCAAGATTGGTCAAAAGTCAGTTCTAGCTTGGACCAAGTTCATGATCTCTTTTTCTCTCCCTCTCTTGCTCTCCCTCCCTCTCACTCTCTCTCCCCCCACCACCACCTCAGCATCTTGAGTTGGGTTTCCTTCATTTGCAAATCAGAATCTAACTACTATAGAGATGCTGGTGAGCATTAACAAATCCCAGCACACAATACGTAGGTGAGCTGTGAGGAGGCTAAATCCTTGCAACATTTTCACAGGTCCACGTGTGTCAGCATGGCCTGGGAACAACAAAATTGGCTCTCAGCTTCTTCAGAATAAAGTTGATAGAAGAAGTCCATTTTATCATTTTCAAATGTAATTGGTATTTGTAAATCTGTTTCCATCAGTAAGACTGAGATTTGTCTAGGTCTCACAATCCCAGGGAGTATAAAATCAGGATTTTCTCAGAGACCACCGGACAATTTGAATCAGGTTGCCTGGCTATGTCCTGCTCCTTAGACTAGTAAGCTATCAACAATGCCACTGCAGTTCCAAGACCCAGTTTTATTTAAGTAAACATGATAAACTTGTCCCCCGGGGTCCTGCTCTCCAGCTTGGGGGTTTGACTAGTGCCATAACAAATTTATCAATAAGGTATGGACAAAGGCACTCTGATCTCGGTCTTCTCCTCCTCCAGCCTCCTCCCATTTATGCAGAATCTTAGTGAAACACACTCATCAAAGACACTTTTAAAACAGTTCTATCAACTTTTTGCAAAGATCAGTGAATAGCAGGTCAGCTGAAATTCTACTGTGTCCACATGGCAAACCACTGGAAGTGGTAACATTTTTTGCTGTTTGTTTTTGGTGTTTTGAAGGAAATAGGAGCTGGCACTGCCTACATAAACCTTGTTCTTTTCATCCTCTGACAAGGATTCCCAAAGGAAGATCCTGTGGGACACTATCTGTCCCAGCAGGAAAATAAACAAAGGCTCATTCTGCTTTTGAAGTTTATCACTTTTAAAATATTGCTATTATGATGATAAGCCCTTTGGAGACTGACTTTTTTTCATGGATATTCTGATAGTGTTCAAATAGAAAACAAAACAAAGTCACCTTTGAATTGTGTGTGTGTGTGTGTGTGTGTGTGTGTGTGTGTGAAGTGTATTTCACTGAAAACTGAACATTCATTAGCATGCAAAGAAGGGCCCAATTTTGGAGCCAGCATTTAGCTCTAAAGTCCTGTGGACCCGGGCAAACTTCAATAATGTTTGTGTGAAAGTGCAGGCTATCTAAACTTCAGCACAGCCTCAGACATGGTCCCGGGGACGGTCTTAGTGTCTTTGCAGTACTTCTTCCTCCACTCCTGCTCTTTAAAAAGATGTGTCTTATATCACAGCCAGCAGAGAAAATATTCATTTTTCTCTCCAACTTGAAACTAAGACAGCATGCTCCTGCGGGATGATGGTTAAATGCAGGTGTCAATTTGCCGCGATTAAGGAATGCCAAGAACTGATAAAGCATCACTTCTGGGTGTCTGTGAGGGTGTTTCCAGAGATTAGTAAACCAGTTAGTGGACTCAATGTGGAAGATCTGCTCTCACTGCAGACGTGCACTATTCAGTATGTTCTAGGGCACAGATAGAACACAGAGGATGGAAAAAGACATCCTCCCTTTCCCTTCTGAAGCTAGGACACTCCCTTCTTGCCCTTGTACAACAGAATTCTTTGCACTCTGGGATTCACACTGGTGGTTGGGTTCCCAAGCATTTGGCGTTGAGCTGACAATTATACCATTAGCTTCTCTGATTCTGAGACTGTTGGACTGGGACTGATCCACACTACCAAAAACTCAGGCTCTCAGCTTTCAGAGAAACTGTTGGGAGATTCATTGGCCTTCATAATCACATGAGCTGATTCCTCTAATAAATCCCCTCTTGTCTGTCTGTCTACTTATATCTGTATTCCACTCAGTCTGTTTTTCTGGAGAACCATGATTAATACCTAAAGAAATTAGTAAGAAGCAATTTCTGTTGCTATTGGACTATACATAGGATATTCCAAGGTCTTTCCTGGCAAGAGATATTCAGCAGAATCATAGCAGTCTTCTTTCATGCTCAACAAATCATCCTTGGAGACCTTCAGTGGTACAAGTATTCCTTAGCTCTTGTCCTCAAGAAAAACCATATAGAATTTGGTTATTTACTGAATATTATTTGTTGTTACAAAGCTTAGTTAGATCCTGTTGTGAAAGAACCTTCTTTGTCCTGTTCCAGTATAGCCCAGACATATACTTTCATTCAAATTGTGAATGCCAGTAGCAAAGAATCTGAATAGACAATTGAAGGAAGAAAAATTGACTGAGCCAAGAAAAAAATTAAACACTATATGAAAAAGATGTTCATCCTCATAACTAATAAAAAGTTCGACTTTAAGTATCAGTGAAATATAACCTAATTTAGTCTTCACAGAGGAAAGTCTAAATCCTTCCTAATGCATTTGAAGTTCTTCAGCATCACTTATAATTCTTTCTAAATCTTACTCCACATTGGGCCCTTGAGTGCAGTGGATGAATCAGACATCTCGCCACTTCGCAAGTGGAAATGTCTTTCTGCAAACCACATGCCGCAGACACAGAATGTATTCCTTCCTTGTTGTTCATAGGCAAAACATACTTATCAAAGTTTGCAGTGAGAGAAGTTTTAAGTCATTATTTTCGCAAGTCCTTCTTTTTAATTGGCTTGCCCCTCTGTTTTTTAGATTTCTTCTCTTTGGACTCACTGCTGCCACCACCACCCCTAACCTTCTACCTACATCAAAACTCGGCTTCCCCCATGTCTTACTAGTTTCCACCCCCTAATTAGCTCAAGGCATCCCAAATCACCATATTCTCCTAAATAATAATATTTTTCTGTGTCCCCACCTTCAACACAGAAAAAATGAACTAACAGAAACTGAAATTTCCTGTTTTGCTCATCTATCAACTCTCCAAGTTTCTCTGGGAAAACAGTCTGGAATGGTTCACATGTTTTGTAATCTCCTTGAAAAAGCAGAGACTTCTGCAATCATTTTTGGATTTAAGCAACACTGTCCGTCCTTTATATTAAATTAACTAAGAGTTTCAAATTAATACTACTCAACGTCGATAAGCATATATATAGTGAGAGTCACATTCACACACTGCTACCAGGTGTACAGATTGGTACAATTCGCAATACACAATGTAAAAGGACATTAAAGTCAGAATAGAACTTACACCTTTGAGTTCAATAATCCTGCTTCTAGGAATTTAAACTACAAATAACAGTTTATAGATTAAGCTTTGTATGTTGGAATGTTCCTACAATAATTAAAGATCAATGAAAAAATTGAAATGGTCATGGCTATTCATACAATATGCAACCATCACACATATTTTGCAATTTAAAAAGGGGTTGAGAATGTAAATTAGTGATAGAATCCTTTCCTAGTGTGCACATGGCCCTGAGTTCAGTCCTAAGGAAGGAAGGAAGGAAGGAAGGAAGGAAAATTAATTTACATTTCACTTTTCCAAGTTTCTAGCACAGTGCCTGCCATGTAATGTGTGCAACAAATATTTGATGAGTGAATAAATGAACTAACAAGTTAATTTTGGCTTTGTGGATAAGAGTTCCCTTCCTTTTCCTGTAATGTTTTATGGTTCTATATGATCTCTTCCCTTTCAGAGTATCTATTTTAGATGAAAAGACAAGATAAACATGCAAAACAACCATGAACAAAACTACTTCACAATGACATACTGAATCATGTTCATACTATGGGAGAAGAGAAAAAAACATAAATGTCCTGGTGAGAATTCATAAACCCATCTCCACTGTATGAAAAGATTAAGAATATTACCTATTACCTGTCAACACTTTTACAGTAGTGTTCATAATCAGAAGCTAGCATGTCCAAAATTGAATAAGAATCTTCCACCCACACTCACAGTCTTCTCAACAGTTTGAGGAAACCAACTGGTAAATAATCCATAAAGAATCAGGATTTACACCTGCAAGCCTACACACACTCCTTTTTTGTTCAGCTATTAGTCTTAGAACCAAGTTTCCAACAAAGCAAAGTCCTTGCAAATATACTTGGAGAAATATCCTCCAAAACTATACATTTAGCTAAGAAAAACTTTCAGTACATAAAGCTGCCCATTACAAGGTGAGAACAAAGAACAAGATGCAAGGTATCTGTTTATGTACGAAGACTCACCAGAGAGCCTTAATGATTTCTAATAATTTTTATGATATCTAATAATTTTACAATTATATCTAATAATTTTTTGCTTCCCTCAAGAACAAACTTTTGCTCCCATAGTAGCAATATTGCTCCAATTGGGAATGAATGGTGTGGAAGATTCTTAATGAGAGCCAAGGCAAAGCAATTCAAAATGCAATGTTCTTAAAGTATATTGCTGCATCAGTAGGATTATCCTTGTACGTAAGATTCACAGTATATATGAAAGACAGCGTATTGTTTTCTTAAACATTTGATTACAGCAGGTCTTTTTTATCCTACTTGTATCTATTTCTTTGGGACTTTGGAGGTGGGGATGAGAAGTAAAATTTTAAAAGACACAAAAGTTTGATAACAGAAAAGCAACCATGATTAAATTAGAGATAAAATTCCCCATCTATTCTCGCGTGCCTGACATCCCTTTGATAGATTGCTATTGGCAATTCTATACATAGCAGCTTCCCTTTGTCTTCTCCCCCCTTTCATTGTCTCTCAATCATTCATTCTGCATATAACACACACAGCCACATATCTATATCACTGAGAAAGGATCAATCATCTTTCCCTATGCTGCTGAGACATACAATATTTATCACAGGTTATAGCAAAGAAGAAAAGAAAAGAATCTAAGAATATTCCTTTCAGCTGTGTTCCTGTGGCACCACAGCCATCGTAGCCCTCCTCTGTTTGTGTAGTTGGCAGCTTGGTCCACCCAATCTGCACAACAACAAAGCTGATAAAGTTAGGTACCCACTGGCCATTACAAAGAAAAGCATACCTGGTTACTGGTGATCTTCTTTGCTATATTAAACACAACTCCCATTAGGCAAACTCCCTTCCATTTCTTTAAACCTCTCAATACCTTGTAAATCAAATATTTATCAACTGAGAACCTCTTTTCTAACTGTCTGATGTTTCCGCTCTGACAAAGTTGGCCACTGGCCAGGTGTTGAAGAAACCTGAGAAGCAAAATCAGCCACAAGAAAAAAGAAAACTCTCTTTCATTTTTATTTCACAGGAACAAACTGCCAACAAGCCTATAACCCCTTTTCTTAAAAAAAACTTGCCCTTGCGAAAATGTTTATATGGAATAAGCAGGCCTGGAAATATTTACTGGACATTCATTGGTTGGGTCACAAGCATTTAGGCCTTTGCAGTCTGGACTGAAATTACTGAACTGACACTGAGACAGACATGGTGACAATATGCAACTCATTGAAGCGTGTGCATACAGCACTGCATTTGACAGACATGAACTGGGAGTAGCTTGACAAACCGAGCCATTCTAGAGAGTTGAGGGGCTGTTTACGGAATGCTCGCTGAAGGAGACAAGCCCTGAACCCTGACTTAAAACAGGAGAAGAAATCCATATGGTGAGTGGGCAGAGGGAGGTGACAAATCTCCATGAGGGTTCAGTTGGCACAGGTCCAGGAAAAATAATCATTCCAACAGCATTACTGTGTAGCTGGACCACATTTAAAATAAGTCAGAACCACTTTCCTAGCCGTTCTATAACCAAACATATGGGCAGTAGCCTAAAGTAACTCTAGCTATGATTATCTGCAAAACACCTTCAGTCAGGAAAACTATCGCACATAATTTTGTAGCTGCTATAGTTAGTGGTTCATTGTTTTTTAAATAAAAAACATATTCAACACCCTAAACACAAACTCGGTTAACCAGGTCTGAAGATCACCTGGTCCCTATTTCTCATCTCCAGCGTACAGCAGAATGACAAGCAACAGACACCGAAACATGCACGTGTACAGGACCCAGGTTTTAGTATTAGAACTGCAGTTTCTGTTTTTTCACCCAAAACCCTACAGGGAATCCCAGCTTGGACTGCACTTCCACTGTGGACCAGCACAGTTTCTCACTCGCACTCAAGTTCTCAAAATACCTGGCATGAGCTTATTGCACGAGCATGTCTACCTACTCCCACAAAACCGAGAAACCTGTCTTTAGCTTTTTTTCCCAGTTTCAGAATCTACACCAGGATTTTGGAAAAAAGAAAAAAGGGTGACTGTTCCACCTCCAGATTCTACAGTTAACAAATTCACCTAAGTATATTAACCCCTTCCACATAATGTACACCTAGGAGTTTATATGTAGACTGAGTGTACAGTAGTACTTGAAAAATCTTAGTGCCACACCCAAGATCATGATTTGGGGGCAAACAACGGTGTAGGTTTGTATGACAGTGTTGCGTGCGTGCATGTGTGTGTGTGTGTGTGTGTGTGTGTCTGTGTGTGTGTGTGTGTGTGTGTACATGCACATCCAGTTAAATAAGAAAAGAAGTGAAGGTTTTGTTCCTTGCTCTTGTGTTAAGGTGTACAGAATACCAGATACCTTTCTGAGGCACCGGGTCTGGGAGGTGAGGATGATGTCACCAATCTTGCCTTCATGAATGTCACAGTGTAGCAGGAAAGGGAGACAGTGACTAAGTAAGAATGCAGCACATTGTGACTGCTGTGATTAGTCCTATGAAGAAAATCCGGAAACTGTAGTAACAGGGGCAGGACAAACATTTCTTCCACCTATGAGAATCAAAAAGTTATGGCATTAAGATTCCAGTGAGACTTGAAAGGTAAAATGTTGATGTCCATATAAACAATGGAAAAATTCAGGCCTGGAGAGAAGTCCGGAGACCAGCCTGCAATAATGAAATCGGGCTCCACGGTCTCAATGCTTCCTACTCTAAAATCCTAAGACCCAAGTCCACAGACCTAAGTAATGAGAGTGTAAGGAAGTAAATGGAAAGCACTGTGCCCCACTTTGACAGGCATACCAAAGTTAGACACGGAAAGAGAACTGTTTGTCTAATTCCAGTTCCGCCAAGTGGTTTAACCAGAAATAAAGTGACTGATCTCTTCTTACTGTAACCCACAGCTTCTACTCACGGATCACCCATACGGCATTTCTTGCAAACACCATTTCAACAGGGAAAGCTTAATGGGCAAAATGCATAAACAGATACTGTAACAAGAAGACAGGAATCAATTATTCTTATTAGTCAAGAATATAGAACAAGAACTGATGGCTTTTAAGCTGTATTAGGAAAAACTTGAGTTAAGCAGAGCAGGACCTCACTAATTCCCACTTAGGTAATTTTCAGAAAAAACACCTGGTAGACATAGCTATATTTCAGCAAGCATTTAATAACACCTAGGTAGAAAGTATTCTCAAATTAGATTCCATTTCTCTTCAAAACATGCTGCGAAATGTTTGCTAAGTAGACTCGCAGGCAATGTTACAAACAAAGTAAAAGTATTTTATCAAAAGTATTAAGGTAAATACAAATTTGGCTATTGCAGTCTTTTGTCATGATAGGACTTTCTCTTTTAGTTGAGCTCTTATTCTCAAAAATCGATCAATCATTGGAAGGGTTTCACATAGCAGTGTGAATCAAAAGTCAGACATCAAAGCATCCCCTCTCTGCTGGGAAGGATAAAGCTTGTTTCATAAAGTTTTGTATTATACTTGAAACTGATATATGTATCACACAGAAAGATGAAAATTGGCCTACACTATACTATTTCTATATTCAACGTACCAGAAAAGCACTATTTAAGAATTTAAAAAGTAAATGATGTCATGCCTGTTTTAGTATTAAAGAGGCTGACCATCTGTCCTCTTTAGCTTTGAAAGTTAGTGACTATTGTTAGGCTTATTTAACACTGAATCACTGGCTCTTAATCAATCTCCCACCACATGTCTACGGGCTACAAACCCACCATGGGTACCTTAGCAATTTGTGGTCCAAGTGTAAAACACACCTGTGGCAAAACTGTTGCGTGACCGGCAGTATCTTGTTAAACAAAATGCCATCCAAAAAGGGCTACAGCTGGGCATGATGACATAAACCTATAATTTCATCACTTTGGAAGGCTGAGGCAGGAAGATTGAGAGTTTTAGCCCACCCTGGACAATGTAGCAACTTAGAGAGACTGTCTCAAAAGTTTAAGTTGAGGGGGTTGGATGTGGCTCAATGTAAAAGGCCCCAGTACCACAGAAAGAAAGAAGGGAAAGAAGGAAGGAAGGAAGTGAGGGAGGGAGAGAGGGAAGGAGGAGGGAAGAGGGACTATAATTTACTGAGTCTAAAAATGTAAAAGGCATAACATAGTAGCAAAATAGGTTATGCTGAATCAATAGCACTAGTCACTGTATTGACCAGCATTCACAGAACCATCACTTGTGTGTCAGGTGCTCTTGGAAAACACTAACACTTCCTTTAACCATCCCCACGAGGGAGGTGCTGTTATTATCCCTATTTGCAAAGCCAGCAGCTCATTAAAATTAACTTTGCCAATTTCAAACAGTGACAGCAGTGGGATTTGAACCCAGGCAGTCTATCTGTGAAGCTCAGTATTCTAATCATTAGAAGTAATAACACAATCCAAGTTATTAGCAGTTAAGAGAACATTTGAGATACTATTCTCATTGAAACTCATGTCCAGAAGATGCCAACCGCAGAATTCCTCCCAAAGTGGGAAGGGCATTACCCTTCTTCCAGGACGACCTGGCATGAAGGTTTGTTTTTCTAAAGGGAAAGGCTCATTGGCTACTGTGGGAAAAAGCGGTCCAACCTCTCTTAGCCCAAGGAATTGTGGGGGGATAGAAGTCAGAGTTAGAAAAGGAAGACAGGCATGAGAATCCTTCGTTGTTATTTTCTGCCCCTTCCCTTATCTCTGGCCAGCCGTGTGGAAGGAGAGAGACCTAGATACAGGGAAAGTTGTAGAAATCTAGTTAGGTATAGAAATACTAGAACTAACAGGTTTTCATTCTGTCTCCTATTTGTGACTGTTCTATGCTTTATCCTTTACCTAGGGCTGTTGATAGTAATGAAATCTGAATGGCTCATCACCTTCCAGTGGGAAATCTAGAACCAGCACTACTGAAAAGCCATCAGTCCCTGATAAAGGGGATAGCGTGCAAGTTTCCTACCTGCGGCCAAAAGGAAAACTAGCAAATTAGTTAAGAATGGACCAAGCAGAGGGAGGGAATGGTCTGTGGACGCACCTCTGTCACACTTCAGTAATGAACACTAGTAGAACAAGAATGGAACCAGCTGCATGTCAGCTATCAGTAGTAGAAGCATCTCAGATCAGCCATCCGTCAGCAGAAAATAGCAACTCATGATCAGGTAATCATTATCCTCCTTTGCATATATTGAGAAAAGGTAGCTGTTCATGGTTTGAACTATGCTCCCCAAGAATATCCAAGCTCTCGATATTTCCAAGCATTACCTCAGCTGTAGCATAACTAGTTAAAGTGAGGTCATGCCAGAGTACAGTGGGAGCTTTGTCTAAGGAATGGTACCCTCAGAAGGTGATCATATGCACACTCCCTGGGAAGATCCCACCCCATGGCAAAGGCACATAGTAGGGACATGAAAATGCAAAACAAGCACCATCCAAGGTTGCCAGCGAGAACCTACAGAGAAGCAGGGAAGCGCTCACGAAAAGTTTCAAGTGGAATAGGACCCTGCCAGCAACACCTTAATTTTTTACTTCCAGCCTCTAAAACTGATATTACTACATTTGGGAAGAGGTTGGTTTTTTGTTTTGTTTTACTTCTGATTTTTACCCAGGGACTTCACGCTGTGCTACATCCCCAGCAATTGTCTACTTTTCTATTTTGAAACAGGATCTAGCTAAGTACCAAATGACCCAGGCTGGGCTTGAACTTGCAATCCACCAATCTCAGCTTCACAAACTACTGGAATCACAGGCATACACAACTGTAGGCCTACTTCTGTATTTTAAGCCGCCAAGTTTATGGTACATTATTATAGCAATCCTTTGAAAATAAATACAGTGGACATAGAGATGGAACTCCAAGAGACTGAGAATTCAATTTGAATTGGCTATGCGCTGGCCAATTTACATAAAAATTTTTTACACACTAGACAAAAATATAGCTTTTCTCCCCTTGTGATCCAGTAGGTGAAATCTTATAAAGATCAGATTACTATCAAAAAATTAAGACATATTTCTGTGCACATCTGGCTATAGTTTGAATAGACTGGGGAATTCAAGCTGTCTGATCATTAAGATTGTCAACAACTTGCCTCATCAAAAAATAAGAAAACATGGTGAGGGCTGTGAACAGTCTTACTTTAGTTGTTGAAAGACAGCAAGTCAGTGGTGTGATTACAAGGAACACTTTCTCTCCATTTTTCCAATTTACTGATTTAAACAAGTTTTATGTGGTAACTTTAGTAAGCACGTTGCCAGAAATTCTGGAAACACAAAGGGTGTTGAGACACAGATGTTTGAGAATTGCTGCTCATTAGTCTCTCTTCCAGACACGTTGTTGGCCAGACTCATTTATTAAATACGCACGATGAGATGATCACTAGAGATGGGGAAGACAAACTAATCAAGGGAATCAAGGGCTATAGGAAACTATATGAATCATGCAGCAGGACACTATTTTTAAATATTTTCCCCAAAACTGAAGTAAAATAAAGGGAGAGAGAAGAAAAACCGTGAATCCCTGAATAAGGCATCTCCACAGAGTCACGGGAATCAGAAAGACTCCCTGCCTAGCAAAGTATGGGACCCTGAGGGGCCTGGAAGCACCATGAAGATGATGGGACAGGGTAGTTTTCTAGGGTTCCCATTGCAAAGTACCACACACTGAATCCCTTAAAATGATAGCAGCTTATTTGTGTGGTTTTAGAGGCCAGAAGTCCAAATTCAAGGTGTTGGCAGGGTCATGTTCCCTCCAAAGATTTTTGACCTTCTTTCCTCTGTCTCCTCTGTGTCCTCAAAGCTCAATATCTCACTCCCAATAGGGACATCGGTCATTAAATTTAGGGTCCACCTTCATCTATTTCAACCTTATTTTAACTTGATTACACCTGCCCAGATTCTATTTCAAAATAAGGCCACATTCACAGGACCCAGAGTTAAAACTTTAACATAGTGTTAGTGGTCACAATGTAACCTACAATGTAGGGTGGTCAATGTTCAGTAGATGCTGGATTTGAAAGAAAACATTGAGAATATGTCTCAGAGATCATACCATACCCTGGTCAAGCCTTAGCACCATGAAAGGCCCCTAAAACTTAGCCTCCACTCTAAAAGAATGAGATTGAGCCTCAAATTGGCTGACATTTTCATGTCAATGGCCTCAGGACAATGGGATCTTAAATTATAAATTGAAATATCGTGCAGTTATATATTTTTTGCTTTCCTAGTTATAGGCTGGCAGAGACACACTGAAATACTTTTGAGAAGGTGTGTGTAAGTGTTTTGGGAGCAAAACAAAGGGCAGAGAAATCCGACTGAGGGATGAGAAGATGTTTACTAGGAAGAGTGACCTTGAGCTAAGCTCTGTAGAAAGAGGAAAAATTAAACACATTCAGCTTTCTGTATCTGTGGGTCCCACATCTGTGTATTCAACCAACTGCAGATTGAAAACATTCAGGAAAAAAATTGCATCTGTACTGAACATGTACAGCCATTTTCTTGTCACTGTATTCCCTAAGCAATACAGCATAACAACTATTCACATCACATTCACATTGTGTGAGGCACTATATGTAAACTAGAGGTGATCTGAAGTATACAGTAGGATGTGGGAAAGTTGTGCGCAAGTAGCAGTTTTGGAAGAGGCGAAAATGACTGCTCAGGGCATAGGGACTTCTTTATTGTGACTTGCATAAACAGCAGTTGGAAGATGGGAGGAGATGGGGATGGGGCCAGACCGCGCATATGTCAGAAGGATGGTTCCAGCAGCTAAGTGGCAGAGAGTACACAGAAGGCGCTACTGAAAACCCACCTGTTAGGAAGTTACTGCCATAAATCTTACCAAAATCACAGCAACATAAACAAAGGTAGCAGTGGAAGGGCTGGAAAGGAGACACATTTAACCAGAAGCAGAAAGTGAATGTCATCCCCAGAGCCACAGCATTCCAAACTTTTTACCTGCAATCCACATTAAGAAACAGTTTACATGGAGGCCCAGTGTACACACCAGTACACTGGGCACACACGTATACACCCATATGTAACAGAGATTAGTCTCATTTTTAACACCTAGCCTCACTATTGCAATGCACCCTGACATTTGCTATTCTGTTTTTATTTTTAAATGATGGTCACACCCATTCCACTGACTTTATAACTCCTGAATGATGGGTCATGACTTAGGATATATTCATGAAAACACTGAGGGAGTTCACTGATGCTGTCCCAAGACAATTAGATGGAAGAGAAAAAGTTGCAAGGAAAGGAAGAGTTTAGTTTTAGATATGCAGCTTCTGATGTGCTGGTTCAAGGGCTTTGTCTAGGTGCTTTTGTTCAGACCACACAGTCACCTAAACATCATGGTTCAGGGCAGGGATTTAGCTCAGTGGTGTAGCGCCTGCCTCGCAAGTATGAAATCCTGAGTTTGATGCCCAGCACCCCCCTTTTAGGTCACAGCAATAGTGCTCCACTTCCAGCCAGGTCCCACATCACAACAGCACATTCAGCTACCAAACTCCTCAAATGGTTGAATCCAGTGATGATACAATCACCTCCCACACTCATGAGAACTTGGAGGGACATTTTCAATCAAAACCATAACAGTTCTCTTGAGAGAGGATTACTATAAATTTGCAGCACAGACAGGGGCTCATCACCAAGATGCCAGCACGATGCTGCTGATAGCCCCCTGCCACCAGAA
Source organism: Dinomys branickii (assembly GCA_004027595.1). Classification (NCBI taxonomy): domain Eukaryota; kingdom Metazoa; phylum Chordata; class Mammalia; order Rodentia; family Dinomyidae; genus Dinomys; species Dinomys branickii. The sequence continues at coordinate 70,972 of PVLD010002913.1, forward strand.
CTGTCAGCCGAATAACCTAAAAAACCTAGCTTCAAGTATTTTGTTATAGCAATGCAAAGTAGGTAATAGTTTCCTTTTTCTCCTAGATCAGCCTTTTGGAGGAGCTTTTTAATGAAGTGCTGGATTCACAAAAGGCAATACCCAACCTCTCACCTCCACATCAAGGTACTTCTTTCCTTTGTGACTACATTGCTCAGCAAGAGTAGAAAATAATTTTCCCTGACCCTATAGATGTTTAAATAAATTCTGGCAAAAAACCGAAGTCAATAAATATTTGATGCACAAGTTTAAAATTTAATAGACAAGCTCAAGGAAGGATAAGAGCCCTCATGTTTTAGATTTTTTGCAATGGTGACTGCGTATCATTTATAGTGGTGAATGTTGGAGGTATCACTGTGATGTTTTTGCTTGATTATGGATGGTGCAGAGAATCAAGTACAGAATTAGTTATGTCTGGGGTATGTTCCTATGCACAACATTAGTTTTACAAATGCTGCTAACTATAGAGATACTCTGTGAACATTTTTAGCTCAAACTTTGCAGACATCCTGACCTTCCTTCTCCCACAAATCTCTATGCAATCTTGCATTTTTAAAAATCCCTTTGCTCCTAGCCACCATTAATTGGACCATTTATTTCAGAGTATAATGCATAAAGATGTCTTTATCATCATGCCTTCCACCACAAGGTTTCATTTTCAACCAGTGAGGGACTGTTTTGTGTAGACCTAAAGTGTCCACCCCCTACAGCCTCAAGTGTATGGAAGCTGGGTGAATCACAGGGTTGCTGTATGTATCAGCGGGTGACTCCGTGGATGAACGCAAAGCTGACTTGCGGCTGGCTGTGGAGTGTGGCGGAAGGCGGGCCGATGGGGTGTGACCTGGCAGTGTACATCTCCCTCCTTGGCCTTTCCTTTTACTCTTTGCTTCCTGACTGCCATGACATGGGCAGTTTTCCTCTGCCAGACCTTTCCACCATGCCCTGCCTGCCATGCACCCAGTCAGCCGTGGACTGAATCCTCTCAAAACTGTGAGTAAAATGAACCACTCCTCCCTTAAACTGTGGATGTTGGGTATTGTGCCTGGTGATGCGAAAGTGACTAAAATGGGTTCCAGGCATCTTGCTATGAAATTCTTTTGCCATCAGTGTCACCAAGGCTTAGTACCCTCCCACAGTCCTCTCCCAGGTCTTGTTTCTCACCATAGGTAACACTGTCCTTGACAAATTTCATTACTGTCATAATGTCTTTCACAGTGTCTCACTATCTATGCCTAAATAAGCCACATCTCAGTCATCAGTCATTCCTCTCCTTTGAGTTTAGGAACTATTTCTAATCCCATCTATTAGGTATTACTCTAATAAATATCTAATAGTCAATATGTCCAAACTTCAGTGTCAGCACATCCAAACAGAATTCCTTGTTTATGTTCCTCCTTCAACTCAGGCCTCACCTCACCTATACCTCACCCACTTATTGTCTTCTTGAACTTTTCAAATAAGAGACTGAAAATAACAACCACACCAGATTTTATGTCTCTTCTTCCTCACATAAGACAGGGAAATTTAGGACTTTTCTTTCATAAAATTGGTCACAGCAGATATTTTCAATAGCAGACCCTGTGGATCACCGTGCAAAATCACCCACCATGCATATTAGCAAAACAATCCTTTGGACTGACAAATTCAGACCGATCTCTCTCCATCTCTCCCTTATTTTTCCACTTGGTTTATCAATTACAGTAGACCAGTAAAGTCAAGTGAAAGCAGATCTAAAATAGAAAAATAAAAGAGGATTTCACCATAAGACATCAAATTCCCTTAGCCCAGAGGTAGGGCTGGAAAAAAGAAAAGCAAGAATTTCATCAATCCATGAAAAATCTGATCTGTAATCCCCATGTGTTCACCTAAAAACAAGGTGCTCATTTTAAGTATCTGTGTTTTCTACACAACACCTTCTAGGCAGACCTTCAAGGAAAGCTTTTGTTTGAATGTCACAGTATGATTAGATAAGGTGCATCTAGCCTGTTAATTGGTCTCCAGGCTTTATTCATCTATCTCTTATCAGTAAACTTGCTGCTCCTAAAGAAATACAGAAAAACTCTCAACAGTTGGTGAGTAGCTTTGCTACTCTTAGCACTCTGTCGGAGCCTAGCCTACCGGTGGAGCGTAAAGCTCTGTGTAGGGGTACAGGACTATGCCTTGTCTATTTAGCAAGGAAGACAGCATCTTTGTCCCCATGCAGAGATGCTACCTAGCTCAGAGAAATAGAAAGCAATTTTCAAGGTATAACTACTAAATCTGAAGACAATAAATGAATCTCACATAAGCAGTAGTCCTTAGAATAGGCAGAGGGAATACCGGAAAAATAGTTCAACTTTCTAACACAGCTTCATGCTGTGTTTGACCCATTGCCTAGGGTCACACTGTCTAGGTCTCATGTGGGTGTCACTTCCAAAATCTGAACACTCCTGAGTCTACTTTTCTCGCAGGAGGTGAAGTATGAGAACCCTGTCAGGCGAGAGGAATGACGAAATGCTAAATTATACACGAGCAAAATTGGAAGGGTGGGATTTGTTTTTTACATTTTTAGTCCTACTTTCGTGGAAACTCTTACCTGTTCCTCACTCCTGAAGTCTAGGAGCCCAACCTCTACATCAGAAAATGACAACTGTCCTCTCTTCATTATTCTTTAAAGCCACCAATATTTGTCATCAGATCGCTAAGCGACATCATGTAACAGTTTTGTTATTTTAAGCAATCGCTGCCATGTTTAGGCCCCTGCAGCAAAAATAAAGCTGTTGTTGGCCCCATCTTACGGGCAGATGCCATGAAGTTCAGGACTTCCTCAAGGTCATATGGCCATGAGGTAACCACAGTGCCAGGCAGCCTTCCCGATGACCTTCTGGAGATGACCGTGACAGAGGCTCTGTTAGAAGGGTCTCTGTTGAAGTGCAGGGAAAAGAGTGAGACACGATTGGAGACGAAGTCTCTGTTCTCTTTGCTGCTGGGCCTCCCGCTTATCCACATCACACTAAGGAGGGAGCGAGCCAACAGGACTTTAAAGTAGGATAAGTCACGTGCTCAAGGCCACACACCAAACAAGCTACAAAGGCAGATTTAAACCCCGATGGTCTGACTCCAGAGCCCAGGTGACACTATACAGTACCTTTTAGAATTAAAAGAATGCCCCCAAAAGTAGACTAGCCTTTAAGTTGGTTTCTTTGACTTGCTTCACTGAAATGTCTTCTCAAGTTTTCCCAAAGCTCATGCCCAGACTCTATTATTTGAGGAAAGTAATGGAAAAGATCAAATAATTCCAGTGGATACTAGAAATGTCACTTACATGGACCCAGCTCCTCAATCTCAAGAATCTAGACTAGGTAGTTGATCTCTTACAAACTCAAAAGTACTGATGCATAACTGTCTTTAATATAGTAGATTTTAAATTATTCAAATAATGACTAGAAATTACCAGAATCCAGATTGTTTCCATTTGAAATGTTGGAGCTAAGGGAACATGCATAACCTCTATCCATACAGAAATTGTATTTCCCACACAGCTTCTGTTGGTGATAGCAGTCTGTCATTCAGTCTACTAATTGAAAATTGAAAGGAATTAGAGAGAGGGAAGGGAGGAAGGAAAAAAAGGAGAGAAGGAAGAAAGGAAGGAAGGAGGGAGGGAGGGAGGGAGGGAAGGAAGGAAGGAAGGAAGGAAGGCAAGAAGGAAAGGAGGAAAGGGAAAGAGGACAGGAGGGAGAAGAAAGGAGAGAGAAATCTTTAGTCTCTATCTAAATACTCAGTATTGAATAAGTCATTTTGAGAACTAGATAGCACAGTCAAATTGCCTTTTTGAGTCTTAAATTATCAGCCTAGTACAGACCCAGACTAAGACAGATACAGCATTTAACTTCACGGGTGGCTATAATTTCTGGATTTGTGAAAGAGTGATTCCTGCTCAGTATATTCCAAAAAGGACATGAAGTTTCTTAAAGGCCCTGTATAAATCAATTCCCAATCATACTGAGGTAGTTTGACTGTGACTCCAAAATGTCTGCGTTTCATTTTCTCCCTGTTAAAGATGAAACCACTGACATTCATTTTTTATGGACATTTCCAGCTAAGGACTTTTTTTTTGGTAAGTTAAAATTTGAAGAGCATGAAAGAGAAATTATTCTGATTTATGATGACTTCCAATCAGGACCAATTAAGAGAAAATGAACCAGGGAAATTGGAGTGGGGAAGGGAAATAGGACCCTGCAAAGTGAAAGTGTTTAAAGTGAAGTTTTCTTTCACTTGCCGTCCCCTGGGTAGAACCGAGGGAAGGCAGCTTCGGATCAAGGCCTCTGGGCCGTAGGCCTCTCCCACATCCGCTTCTTCCCCTGGAAGCTTGCTCAAGGCTCAGGCCCCGCCCTTCACTCCAGCCGCGCAGCGGAAATGCTTGTCCTTTATAACGGTATTCAAACATGAACGTAAAGCAAATTCTGATTATGACCACATGCTCCACTTAATTCCTGACTTAATTCCCAGCTAGGTATTTTCTGATTTCAAATTCAAAATCCAATGCCTCAAGTATCACATATTTTTAAAAAAATATTTATGTCAGCACTGCCCTTACGTGTGAGCACCTGAGGCCTCTGTGCTGGGCTGTTGCCGTCAGGATCTCACGCACACGCACACGCACACGCACACGCACACGCACACGCACACGCACACGCACGGAAGCCTGCGTTTGTGCCTCTGTGCCTCAGGATGGGCACAGCACAGCTGCCATTCTTCACATCCACCCTCCTGACCAACACGGTTACAAACTCAAAGAATTGCTCGTGCTCCTCCCCCTACAGCACTGTAAGCAACTTCCTTCCCCCGCACAAGTTCCTGGGCTGTGCCATTGCTGACAAACAGGCCCTGCTTTAGAAGACAAAGATCTCAGGGCAGAAGCACTTCAGAGAGAAGACAAAATAATTAACGTGTCAAATCTTGCCTCTGAGGCAGTAGGAGCACAGTAGATTACTACAAACCAAAGCATTGTCTCCCCCATCACGCTGAATGTTTTCTTTCTCTTCTTTGTGTTTCAATTCATGGTTCCAAAGGTACTCACAAACTGGGATGGTGCCTGCAACCGGAACACAAGGTAGCTGAGGAGCACGTAACAACCTTAAAGTATTCACTTTCCCCTTACGTGTGTGTGTGTGTGTGTGTGTGTGTGTGTGTGCGCGCGCGCGCGCGCGTGTGTGTTTTTCAACCTCCAAGCTATTTATGTTGAAACAGGATAATTCTCTATTACGGGGCCGTCCTTTCTGTTGGAAGATATTTAACAGCAGCGTCCTTAGCTTCTTTTCACTAGGCGCCAGTACCATTTCTCCACTCATCACCCTTTTATCTACCATTTGTTACAACAAAACATACCTCGAGGCATCACCCAGTCTCCCCCAGAGAATAAAATCCCGGTCCCCCGGTTGAGAACCATTAGTCTAGATAAAATATACATGAAGCAAAATACTGTTTCTTAGCACTGCCAACCGGTAAATATTACACGCTAGAGTTTTGAATAGTTCTAACTTTAGAAAAATATGTAATACAGTTTAGCTAAACATTTTAAAGACACAAAGTTTAAATGTCAGCTCTATTGTGAGAATATTTAAATTTTTTTATTAACCTATTATAAGTTGCACCTTGTTTTTCAGTTTTGATAAATTACTCTGAGTATTTGCAAATAACTTGTAAGCATGTCTAAAAAATATTTAGGTTCCATACTTCACAGCCACTCCACCCCTGTGTCATCTAACAGGTCTTTGTGCTTTACGATTGCCATTGTAGGAGTACACCGAAGCCAACTGGGTGACTGTCACTCAAGCATAGTGGCAGCACTATGGGCTTCCGAGGCGATTTCATAGAAGATGGGGTGCTGGACTCAGGAAAATTGAGGAGTGGCAGCAATCAGGAATTGTCAGGAATCCAGGGCTGGGGATATAGCTCAGTGGCACCTGCCTGGCAAGTGCAAGGTCCTGTGTTTTATTCCTGGTACCAAAACAAAAAAGGAATTGTCAGAAATGCACTTCAACTAGCAATACTGCCTCAGACACCTGGATATTTCTCTTGCAATAATACATACATCATACCCAGCCCTTCTCCACCTTCCCAAAGACCTGGACAGAGAACACGCCCTCTGTATCAGTTCTTGATACTAACACACATCTCCACTGAACAAAGGATATGATAGTCAGAAATTAGAGGGGAAGCCATTTTACATTTGTGCTCAATAAAACTAAGCACTTCGATTATCTAAACAGCAACCATCATAAAATAGAAAACTCAGGGGAGGAAGGAAGGTGCCTATTGGCTGTCCAAAAATAATCACATTTTTATATACAGTTAAATCTATGGTGGTTGGAGAGTCTAACAATTTTCAGCAACACACCTTTCAAGTTACACATCAGTACAATTTGTTTAGAATTATCAGGGGTTTAAATGACCTTCCATATTAGCTCCTGGGAAAGTCTGACAAAGTTTTCTGGCAAGCACATACTGGACCAGCAGGTCAATTTCCAGTCTCACCCTGGAACATTACAGGAAGTCAATTTCCAAGTTACAAGTATCTGACCTACGCTTGTATGCTGTCATTTCAGTCCCAAGCCATCTATTCTAAAGCTACTATGACTCTTGTACTACAGTTTTAAATTGTTTTTAAAAGGCAATCATTGATCTTTGATAAATTGGGGGAAATATCTTCCCGCTGCAAACAAATAAACTTCATCTATTTGAAAGGCTTGATGTTACACAGAATTTATTTTACTAATAGCTACTATCTTGTGCTTCTCCAACCAACCCTAATTTCTTTATTGTTTTTGTTTGTTTTCCTGTCTGCTAGTTGTTTATATTTAGTGAGGGCTTATTACTGCAGAGGACTGACAGCTTCAAGTATTTTGTGTCACATGCATGATGCCTGGCTGTGCTCAGGACAGTCCCTATGAAGTTACTCTCATTTTACAGATGAGGAAACTGAAGCTTGAGTGAGCTAAATACTCTGCCCAAGGTAACCCATATAAGACACAGACACAGTATTCACATTCAGATCTACCTGAACACACATTTAGCATTTTTATATACCATAATAATTATGCAACACTGCAAATACATGATTTGCTACTTTAATCAAATGTGTGCATATGTACACATACACATCTACATATTCTATTTTGAATGTTCCACAAATAAACTTTAAATAAAGTTTTGAAGACTACCCAAGGAAATACGCAGCCATGCTTTAATTTTTAAATTAAAATGAAGTGGATATTTCATTTTAAAATTAATGTATACTCATTAGAGAAATTGAGAGATGTGCACAAAAGAAATAAATTAATCAAAATCTCACACTCAAAAAAGGAACAGTTTCTAATATTTTCTTACCCCAAAATAAAATTTTACGTTAGAAAACATTCTATAGGGTTGTAAACTTTAAATTTTAGGGTACTTATTTAAATATTTTTGACATAAAGATTGACTTGGGGCTCAATCAGACATAGATACAAATTCTAGCTCTACCAGTCAAGAAATTATTTGGCCTCTTGAGGCTGAGAGTCCATCTCCGTAAAATAAGAATCATTATTATTTCTACTATCATGGAAATGGAAAAACTGAGTGAGTATATTTCAAGGGTTTTGCCAATATGTGTGTTGAAGAAAAGAAGACAGCCACGGACATGGTTTGTCTATACATTTTTATATTAATATAGTTTCTCTCTCTGAGTCTCTTTATTAAAAGAGACCAAGTAATTAGCTAGAAAACCAAAAACCCATGGCCAGCATTTATAATGAAACTAAACACAGCCAAACATTTACTGGCAAACATTTCACTCCAGACACATGCTTGTAAACTGAAGCACATGTGTCTATCAAAGGGAATTTTCCTCAGGGCTGGGAATATAGTTCAGTGGAATAAGCACTTACCTCGCAAGCATAAGGTCCTGAGTTCGATCCCTGGTATAGGAAAAAAAAACAGTGAATTTTCCCATATGAAATGAAATGATGGAAACTCAGAAGATTTCTTTCACGACCCAAACACATTCATATAAAAATGATTGCAATGATGTAATACAATACAAAATAATAAAGAAAATATAAAATATAAAGAAAAATAAATAATTTAGCTTGCACTTTCCTTTGAAAAATCTTCCTGACTGGTGAGAGGGAGACAAGGGACAGGAGGGTTATTGTGAAGGATGACTTCCACTATCACTAACAGAATTACTGGTATCTATTGGCTCAGTGGACTCTTTCTCTTTCTGTGCAACTTTTAACAAGGGACTTATCCAATGACACCTGCTTTTGCCTCCTTTTGGGGATTTTGTGGAAATGTGATGTTGCATTGTTGTCCAACAGTTCCACTGTTCACACTTGACAGACTTTTTCAGGAGGTGCTTCTCTACACATCTTCCACTATATTTCACGCTTTATATATCTCTCTAGTCTCATTTGAAGAGAGGTATTTCTCCATCTTTTTCTCCTCCTCTGCAGACAAGATCTCCTCCATAACCTCGTGATCTTGGGAGATGATTTCCCACAATCCCACAGAGAGAGAGAGAACTATTGGCTGGCTCAGTGTGACCATGTGATATTCAGAGTCATGTGCCACTTGTATTACAAGACATTGCTCATTTATCCAGTTAAAATTAATTAGAAATGCTTGTTCATCTTATGGAATATTCACAGATCAAGTTACTCTCAACCCAAGTTTGTACTATAAGTAGATTTTTTTATAAACCCCAATATATGAGCTGTCAAGAACTCACCTCTAACAGCCTTGAGGCCATAATGGTACCAGGGTCTGTGCAACAGAAAGAGGAGAGAAGCAAAGATACAAACCTACTAGGGCTAGACACAGGCTGAGCAGGATTTTTGCAGTGCAGTGAAGGGCAAGTACTGGGGGTCTGGTGGGGAGGACAGAAAGCACTGTGAAAATACCTCTGATCTTTCTTCTAGGACAAGCTCCCCTTCAGGGAAGGGCTCCCCACCGAGAAGAAACTGCTGGAGAGGAATTAAAATTGATCAGAACAGACACAGTGGAGACAAAGGAAGGTAAATGCAGAGGCAGAAAACAGAACCAGAAGCCGTGGAAAACAACAGAAAAAGTTCCTCAAACTTACCCTGAACCAGGCTCTAAAACTTCAGAAAACTGACTTCACATAAAAATGAGCAACAAGAAAGGACTGACGTCAAGTCCTCCACAAAGTTATTATAAGATAAAAGAGAATAAAGAGCAGAATAACTTCAATATAGATAATAAAAGCATATCAGAAAGAGACAGATCAAAACTATAACCTGTTTCAAAATGAGCCGAGAGATATTATGAAAATGATATAAAATATAAAAGAACAGCATAAATCAGAATTAGAAAAACTCACAAATCAGGTGACAGAACATAGGAAAGAATTATAAATAAATGAAAAGTCGCTTCAGAACTGAACACCAAACTTGAAGGGACACAAAAGTGAAAGAGCAGGAAATATTCATTAAGAGGGTAGACGTGAAACAGGAAAAATTTAAAAATAAAAAGAAAGTTTAAAAGGATTAAAGAGAAACTGATGAAGGAAAGGTAGGCAAAGAAAACTTCAACCATATCATATGTGAATTTCTGAGGGAGAAGAAACTGAGGAAGAGAGCCAATATTTAAAAATTCAGAATTTTTCCTGAAATTAAAAAAGCAAGCTGAATCCACACACCGAAAGAACACGAAACATGTCTAAGGAAATTAATTAAAAATGCCCCACATCAAAATTATATTCTAATAAAAACCACTGGGTTTTAGACAAAAAAATATTCCTCACAAATCTAAGGGGGAGGTAAGTGACTTAGAAAGGAAAAAAATTAGGTTACTATGAAGCTTTGCAACAGTCATGCTTTGTGACAGAAGAAAACAGAGTAACCTAATTAATATACTCAAGGAAAGAACTGTCTAAAGGAAATGTAAAGAAAAGGATTTTTTTATTCAGCAAAACTGACTTTTAGCTATAAAGATCATAAACAAACAGTTATCAATATGCAGGAGCGCAAAGAATATTATTCCCATGAGCCTTGCCTGGGGAATATATTAGGAATAAGCTTCAGAGAAGCAAAATCACTAGAGAAAAATAGACACAAGGACTGATGGTGAAAACTAAATATGTAAAATATGCAGTTACTATAGAACTAAGATCAAATGAGCATAAAAAGAGGAAAGTATAATATTAATGAATATATGCCTAGGGAATATACAGGGCAGCTATAAAATTAATGGGATAATGAGGAAAGTCTATGCAAAAAATTATAGGTATTTCCAGCCGTCTAATTGGCAGGGATTGTATTAGTGTTGTTTGAATATATAATACCGAAATTGAATAAATAAGTAATTATGCAATATATTTATTCTATCATTTATTTTGTCCTTGAGAACTAAGACTTTGGTATTAGGGAAAGAAAATACAGGTACAATACAAAAGTTAAATAAAAAGCCTTGTGTTCCTCAATTTGAATGAGAACTAACAATATGAACTCCTGAAGAAATTTTATCCACTGAAGACATAAACATTGACCATCTCTAACACGCAGATGGTAGTAACTGAAACACTTTTGCTGTCCTCCCAGCCCTCCTAGGACTTCTCGGAGAAGCAGCCATTTCCACATCTGTGGCAAGAAAAGTACAAAACGATCCTGGAAAACATGGTCCTGCCAGTAGCAAGGAAGTTATCAAAGGGTCATGGTAAAAAAAAAAGACTCAAAACCCAGCTCTGAGGCACCCACTAGGCAAATACAGGACCATCTGAGCTGTAATATACATATGAGTGGATCGACGGGGCTTAAATACCTCCGTCTTATGGAGAGGAGCACACACAAAACTGGTCAGTGTCTTGATCCAGCTGCCCAATCCTAGGGAATGGAGAAGACAGCAGTATGGAAGTGAAAATTCTAGATCATGGGGCCAGGCGTGGTGGGGCACATCTGTAATCCCAGCACTTTGGAGGCTGAGGCAGGAGGATTGCAGTGAGTTCCAGGCCAGCCTGGGCTACAAAGCGAGTTCAAGGACAGCCTGAATTGCATAGTAAGATGCTATCTCAAAAAAAAAAAAAAAATCTAGATCATGGGAATCTACAGATTAAATCCTATAGGCTCTTCAACAGAGGATTTATGAGGTTAAAAAAAGCAATGGAGATTAAAATTATATATGACTTAAAACTTTTTAGTCAGGCAGAGTGGCACACACCTATAATCTCAATACTCTGGGGCCTGAGGCAGGAAGATTGAAGTTCAACGCCAACCTGAGCAACTTAATGCCTTAGGTAGACCGTGTCTTGAAATCTTAAAACTTTTGACAGGGCTGGGGATGTAGCTCACAGGAGAGGCCATAGATTTAACACCCCCCCCCGTACCAAAAAGAAAAAAAAAGACTAAAAAAATTTTAAATAGACAAAACAAAATTACAGTGTCTAAGGAAACATGTCTATGGATGAAACTGTGAAGCAATGCCAGAGAGTGGTTATGACAGACTCAGGAGACTGTCGCTCTGAACGAGGAAGGAGCGCTACAGTCGGGATGACATTCAGGGAGGGCTTTGTGAGCGAGCTGGGAAACTTCTATTTGTAAACCTGGGCAGTGGTCACCAAAAGTGCTTTCACTTTAATCCACATGGTTCTGTGTGACTCTGTATCTGCACTTAATTTTACAACAGAAGTATCAAATGAATTCTAAGCGCTAAATACATACCAATTTTACTTAAAATGAAACGGAAAACCTTTTCCAACGTCCTAACATAAAATAAGCAGCTACATGCTAAAAAAAATATTAAAAATTAAGACATTCTGAGAGAGTGTCAGGAAATAGGTAGATATAGCATCAGTCTTGATGACTGATTCTAGTTGAATATACGAAATTAGAGAGCTTTGGTTTTTACCCTGGGTTCAGAGAGAAAGATATTTCTCCCCACAGAATTACGGCTGTCTGAAGAAAGACTCAACTGTACGTGTTGGGAAGGACAGAAGCAAAAGGAGAGTACGTTTGGCAGCACTGAAGGAAGAAAAAAGTCCAAGAAAGGCACATTTGGTGCTGAAAGGTGTGGACATAGAGTGGCCAGCAAGTGCGTGCTCTCAAGATAGCTTTTGTTCTAACCCAGGACAAAGATCTGTTGTAAGCCATGCCGGCCTTCGTAGTCCTGCCTAATTCTCTCATTACCCTTTTACATTCAGGGAGCTACATGACTGCCTAGGCCTGAGCTTAAACCAAGCCCCTAAGCCTAATTCCCTTTGGGATAGTTTAGCTTTAAAAAAAAAATGTTTTCCATTCTATTTAGAAATAAGTACCATGGACTGTCTTGGGCCAGGCTCCCAGCAAGCCAGCTCTACGACGGAGCACGGCACGCACGGCACGTAGTAAGGAGCGCTCAGGCAGACCAGTATCTGTGAGCAGAGTCAAGCAGGAAGGATTGACCAGAGGCAAGAATGGAACCAGGAAGTGCCCAACTTAGACACGAGCTCCATTCCGCTTAGGCATCAGGTTCACTCATAAATCCAACAAAGTGAATCCTACACATCTTTGACTCTCATATATAATGTAAAGCATAAAAATACCAAACATACAGCCAAAAATACTGTAAATAAACTATTTTACTTTTACAGATGCCTTAAAAATGTGCCAATGGTGAAACAATTCACGTTATACGAATGAGTCCGTCTCAGTCTTTTCACCTCAGTCTAGTCTATTATTTTCACTTTCGTTTCCATGATTATTGCTTTGTGCTTCCGAGTAGCCCCCTCCACATCACCGCAGCTTCTCCTCTTCTTTCCTGCCTCCCTCGTTGCTGACTGAGCACTGTGCTACTTACTGTACACTACCACACTGCACAAAGCACACAGCAGCACAACTGAAACAGCGTCCGGCAGACCGGCGACCTACTTCCACAACCTGTTCGCATCTGCAAAAGTTGCTAATGTGAGGTCCGTTGGTAGATGTGAAAGTTCTCAACTCAAATGTTTCTACTTCAGATGAAGCCACGGAAAGTCCTCATCCCACCTTGAGACAAAGGGCGTGCAACTTAATCACATATACCCCAGCCTGCTCCTCTTCAGCTAGTCTTAGATATAGGCCACTCCAGAAGAAGCATTGTGATCTCAGGGTAAAAAGGCTTCATCCTTGGAGAGAAATTCCCAGAAAGCAATTCAGCTCAAGCAATCACCAACCAACCTTGCTAGGTCCCTCGATTTTAAGGAGGATCTGGTCACTGAATCAAATCAGTACAACCACCACGGACCGCCATTCAACCACGTCACTTCCCTCAGTCCACTTTCATATTACGCACACTTAATCTGTATAAGCTTGCATTTCACCTTGGTTCTCCAAGTGTTTTTCTTTTAGTTCTTTTTTTTTTTTGTACTGGGAATCGAACTCACGACCTCAGGCTTGTCGGGCAAGCCCTTATACCACTGAGCTATATCCCTGGCCCTGGTTTTTTTGGGTGTTTTTCAAGCCTATATTCTGAAACAAACTCTAGCTTCAAAGTTTCAAACATGTCCAGAGGTTTGGCCTTGAAAAGCTTTTCTATGCGTATTGAAATTTAAGTGAAAACCTACAACACATTGCTAACATCCGCCATTTACCTTTCACTCACCAAGCCGGTACTTACTGAACTTTCACCCCAAAGCAGTGGGGGTGACGCAGTAGGAACACAGCAGCCAAGAGTCTCTTGTGGCTAAAGTGCACCGTCTCCTTCTTATTATTCGGTGTTGTTCAACTCTGAATAACGACATTCTGCATATGTTCAAAGCCATTTCCCGTTCACCGCCATTCTATGGATGAATGCTACCGGAGATAATTGGACCATTCTTGAAAGATCTATAACGCTTCAAGATTTTTCCGTGACATTTCTTCTCTGAGCAAAGCAGCTTCTTTAATTGGATAGCTGGTGGTGATTGTAGCCAAAGACTTTAGTTAGCAATTCAAGCCACTATTCATAACGCTTTTATAGTGATTGAGTTTCACGCTCTGGGACAATTGGAAACAAATCAAACCACCTGTGTCCTACTCATTCTATAGCGTTTCCTCTTAAGTGCATAGGATATGTATTGGGATTTTATCACTGTGGGCCTTTCACATTTTTGCATGTTCAGAGTCCAGGCATAAACTTGGGGAGTGGAATGTTCTCTTCATTTTATAGTGCTGCCTACTATTACTGTCATTTTTTAGTTCTTTTGTCGGGAATGATGTACACACTGCCCCCCCCATCTTGTCAGGAACCCCTTCAGAGGAAGAGCCCATGTGGTGTACACTTCTGTGGCACCAGCCGTAGTACAGTCTCCAAGATATGGAAAGAACATAAAAAAATGTCCTAAATAAGTGTGTTAAGATGCATCAAACTCGAGAATATGAGAAGTGATGTGGTTTATGCAGGATTTTAAAACTTTACCCTACTTAATCTTAAAGCTTCTATTTGGTATTACTACCAGAATTAAGGGAAGTTAGTCCGCATTTCAAGTTTAAATGTTACTGGCTTCAAATACTTTTTTTGGTACTGGGTATTGAACTCAGGACCTTGCACTTGCCAGAGAAGCACTATGCCACTGAGCTATATCACTGGCTCCCCAAATAATCTTTTTCAACAGCAAAACCTGCTACTATGGACAATAAAACCTTCTCATATAAATTGTTTTCACCTTTCATGAGAGAAATCTGCAATATCTATAAATCTGTATATATTTGAACACAACATATTCACATCTAAGAATTCCCCCAAAAAAATCTTAAATATACACAAATATGTAACCAAAATGATGTTTGATTTTTTTATTACTTTAATCCTTCCTGGAAATTTGGATAGTCTGTGTTATTTTTGGTTAGTCACCACTCTCCCTGTAGTTCAGGGAACTTACTCTATGGAGAAAAATGGACTCCAGTATCCCCCGATTTTCATTCCTCAAACTCACAAAGAAATAAAATTTGAGCTCTTTACAGAGATGACTGGGCATTTATTTAGGTTTCCTGTGGCCTTTAATTATCAGTACAGAGATTTTAGGACTAGGTGAAGCTTTTAGTGCATGCATAAGCTATCATTCTGTAAAGATGTGATTGAAACATGCATCTTAATTCCTCATCTTAATTTTGCCTTTCTACCTGACAGCGTATTCTCTTCAATAAGTAGTAGGAATGTTCTCATATTTTGTAAAAATTAATGAAGTGCAAGAAATCACAGACCAATCCTATATGTCCTCACTTTCCTAGAGCAAGGCTAAGACTCCTCAGGGAGTTGTCCAGGCCCTGTGAGGGAGAGTGGGAGAATTTGGACAGGGAATGCATGAGTGTCTTGCTTACTTTTCTCTCGTTGCTGAGACAAAATACCCAAAATGAAGGAAGGAAAGGTTTATTTAGCTTACAGTTTGTGGAAGTTTCAGTCCATACTTGGCTGGCTCAGAGGCAGAGTGGCCCGTGGCAGAGAGCAAACTGTTCATGGCCACAGAGCACAGCAAAAACAATCAGAGCAAAAGGGAGGAATGGCTGCAAGCAGCCTCTTTTTCTCCCTTACATTGTAAACAGCCTCTCCCCACCCAGGGGGTGTGTAGCTCTCACAGAGTCTCCATGCCCTCCTTTTCCACAGGCTCAGGATGTATACAAAGTAAGCACCCTGGCTTCCTGTTGAGTCAATTAGCCAAACCTCTAGACTCCCCAAGTTGACACAATGTATCAACCATAACAATGAGCTAGGATGCCTCCTTCCCCCAGACATGAGCGCATGAGCAATGGCTTTGACTCTTCCAGCTGCCAGCTACCCAGAGAGAAAGGGAGCAACAAAGATCTCCAAAAAGCCACTGAAGCTACCTTTCTTTCCGCCCCAGCCTTCCCTCCAAGTAAGTGCCCAGGGGGCTGCTTCCAAAGCCCCTTGAACTTGAAACAAACTAAACTGCATCCACTCCAGTCTCCCCTGCCACCACCATGAATCCTACTCACCTCCAAGCCCAGCCTGTAGTGAGGACCACAGTGGCTCACCCATCCTTTGCACCTGGAGGCAAGGCCTGCCTACCATGGGGGTGAGGGTAGCACCTAGTGTTGGAGAGTCATCAGCTGCTTAGTGAAGAGGGAAATGTGAGGAGATGTCTTGTCCTTAGCCTCATTCAGTAACAACAGATTGATTCACATTTGAAAATAGCTTTCTGTTAGTAAAATTCTTCTAAAGGATTTATTTTAAAGCTGCACTAATTAATCCCTAGAGCTAAGTGAGGGTGCTGTTTCATGCTGTTCCTGAGAAAGAGCCCTCTTCTCAGTACACCAGCACTTTCTTACCAGCCTTTGAGGTTCCCAAGTTCTCTGGAGGGTGTACACTCTGCAAAGGCACACACATGCAATACAGCCCTAGGGAGCGTCCTCTCTACTCTTCTCCAGCACCTTACTGGACCCTACAAAATGGACAAAATGTAAGTAGGAGCAAAAACAAGATGCAGAGAAAACAGGAATTCCAGAACTTTTATCAAGGATTATATGGGCTCTTAATGAATCAGTATAAATGTGTACAGCACTTCAGTTCCTTTTTTCTTTATTCCATGGGATGAGGGGAGACATTTTAGTAGCTCAAAAGGTACAAAATTTCACAGTCGTAACCTTAGGGATAAGAGTCCAAATTTCCCATGTGTTTCACAGTATTAAACTAAAGAAGCGACTTTAGTTATAGAAATATTAAACCTACACTGTGGTCAAGGGAATCTTTAGGGCAGGAGAAAAAAATAAGAATCCATTAGCCCAGCTTTTGGGGGGAAAGAAAAGAGATTATGATGGAGGCTTAAAAAGACAAAAGATGGTATCATTTCTAACGGGTTATTTTTATTCTCTTCAAATTGTTTGATCAATCTTGCATTCTTACATCTGGCAATCTGAGCAACTTCACTGAAGATAACAAGATGTAATATAACAACCATTTTTAATTTCCTATATCTTATTTTAAAATTCTGTATCATTTTTATTATTTTGTGTTGTTTTGTTTTGGCCTTTGTGTCGTTATTGTGTTATTTTTTTCCTTTTAAAATATAAAAGAGAAAAATGATCAATTCATGCAACCAATATCATTGACAAGTCAGGGAAAGGAGATGTGGCCATGGAATTAAAGTGGGAAGATGGAGTGATGCCAACATGAGAAGGGTATTGGAAAAATAAAAGAGTAGCATAAAAGAAATGTCAGAAAGGTGAACCCAAAGTTGTTCAAGAAGAACAGAGCATGACTATCACTGAACAGAAATACAGTACTTACCTAAAAATGAGACCAGAGACAGGAACAGGGACCACACCACACAAGGCCTTGCTACCTACTGAAGACTTTCACCTTGATGTTTCAGGAAGATAAAGAGTCTGTCATGCAACCACGGGGTGAGACATAACTTGTGCCTACAAGAGTTTAAAGGTAGAGAAGCACTATTCTACTGATGTGAGATAGAGACAGTCAGTCACCTTACAAAATAGGCTCTGAACTGCCTTGGAGCCAGCCGAGAGCCCAGAGCTCCTAGTCTCAGCCATGAGACTTTTTTACCATATGAACAAATTGCCTGATCTCTATGAAACTCCATGTTTTCATCCTTTAAAGTAGGGACGTTTACATCTATTTCATAGGGTTATTGTAACAGTTAAATGTGTCACGAATGTGAATGAAAGAATACAACACGGTGCCTGGCATGTAAATACTCAACAGATACTGCCATTTCTTTTCTCCTTTCTTCTATATTTTTGCAAGTGACCATAATCCCACTGGAATGAATTTCTGTCCCTTCCACCTATTCGAATCTGACTTGATTTGTTTATTTGTGTATTCATTAGCCCATTTTTTCAGTGATAGTTATTAAGTGCTTGTCATGTACCTAGAAATGTGATAGGGGTAGAAGATGAATACAGTGGTGCCTACCCTATTGGAAAAGTGAAATAAATAAATACACAAAGGTAATGTAAAAATAATATCAAATTTTCCTTGACTGCTCCAGTTGTAAATGATTAATCATCTCTCTGATTCTTTATGCCACTTTCATCACTTATAGCAAAATTACCTTGAAATGCAGTTAACTTTTCAAGTGGCTATGATTCATCTCCCCAACCACATGTAAGTTCCATAAGGCTGGGTACCATCGCTCATCAGCTTTTCATTTTTTCCTCAGTGTCGTGACCACAAGAATTCAATAAATACATGTTAATGATTGTGATGGGCTGGAGGGGTGAAGCCTTATTCCCTCAGACATTTACACAGGTAAATTCCTATCACTAATACATCAGTAACCTGCCCCCCCCTTGCCTTATGGTGTAATTACTAGCAAAAGAAAGATGCATGTATTGTAAGTTTTTATCCCTAAGACTGATGTGTCCTTTCCTACTCCCTGCAAATAATCCTGTTGCTGCACTTCAACTCTTCTCAGGTTCACAGCCTCACCTATACCCCACCTATATGTTCTACAGATGGATGACCAAGCCTTTTCTTTTACAGAAAACTGAAATGTACTGGATGAACATTTCTCAGACTTTCTTTCTCCTGCCCCTCACCTGCACATTCGTTTATAACCTCTTTTATCTTTCCCCTTCCTCATCCCATGCTTGTTCCTACCTAACTTTACATACTTCAGCTCTCCTCTGATCTGATTTTCTCCCAAATTCATATGACTCAATGTTTCACTTGTTCTTCCCTACTCTGTGCCTAGTGCCCCAGAAGTTTAGCCCTCTTTACTAGCTACTTCCTTGAAGTGAGTAGTTTGAATGTCTCCAATTGATTAAAGAATAAGAAAGAAGATGAAGAAAAGTGAGAAAAAAGAAGAAAAAGATGGATTCATGACATAATTCTCCTCTACTCACTAACTTCTCTTTACTCTCTACTCTTACCAAGCTATGGATAGGTGTAGGTGGCCTTTTACACACACACACACACACACACACACACACACACACCAGTACTGAGGATTGAACCCAGGAGCTATGTGCAGTATTTAAGCTTGTACATCTATTTCACTAAACACTATAGTCTCAAGGTACACCCATTTTCCTGTAAATATATGTCTGTATATTTTCTTTAGTATAATTTTAGGGTTGATTTTTTCTTTTATCATATAACTAAATCATAAGTTACTTATTCATTACTTTAGAGTTGACGATTAACATTGTTTCCAGCTCTTTATCAATATAAATAATGCAGTGAGGAGTACCTGGATATATCCTTTCTCAGACATTTCTCTGATAATTTCCTTTGTAGTGAAATGTTATGTACAGAATGGAGATCACCTTTGGACAGTGTATACATTCACAGCTAACCTGTCTTGAAAGAGTGCCTGACACCTGTCCTTCTTTCTGTGACATTTACGCTGCAGCCCAGTGAAGTCTGGCTTTGGCATCCATCACACCACTGAAACTATTTGAATTGTCCTCCAGTGTTCAGTTTCTAGATCAGCCTCATCAACTCCTCCCAATCATTGGGCACCATTAACAACCACCCCCCTCAAGATATTCTCCTATTTTGGTTTCACTCATATCATTGTCTCTGGTTTCATTCTTGACTTTGTTTACCCCTGCCTGTCAAACCAGTTTTTTTCCACATTCCATGTGGCCCCTGTTAATGTGGCTAGAGTACCTTTGACCATTTTTCCAGTGTATTTGATCTTTCATTAACAACATATTAAGGTACCACCTCAAAGCACATAACTTCAAAGTCTCTACATACACTCTAGAAATATCTCTCCTTAGTCCAGGCCAATATACTCACCACCAATTAAATACCATGTTTGAATTCACCGTTTTCAGAACTCAACTCATTGTCTTCCTCCCAGTCTGTCCCTTTGCCTGCATTTGATACCTCAGTTATGTGAATCTATGATAGTACTTAGTTGTCCAAGCTAGAAATCTGGAAGCCATCTGTACTATTATTTATTCGCCAAGGCCTATTCCTTTTTTCCTTAGAAACTCTGAATTATAAACGTCATACCTGTGTTATGTTCATTATATAGTTTGCTATACTTTGAACTATGATTGGCTGTTCATATTTTTCTATGGTATTTATTACCATATTAGTATGACCACATTAGTATTAGCATATTATTCTATGGTATTTTGGGTCTGCACCATGTCCACACTTGTAACTGGACTTGTATTTCCAAGTGCACAATACAAAAATTCTTTTTGGTAAGAAAAGATATAAATTAGTTGCTTATCTGCTTACACTCAACAAAGATTTGGTGAATTGAATAAATGAATGAGGGACACATCATGCTCCTTAGCAGAATTCCGAAGTGGGAAGTACACTTTAGTTCTTTTCTTTCTTTCCATGTCCTGCTACTATTCCTTCTTCTCCCAAGGGACTCAGGACTTTCATGTTAGTCAGTCTCTCTTGTGACACAAAAGAAGTGAGGTTGATAAAAACCTCCACCATGAGATGTAGGACAGCTCGCCCAGGAATATCTGTACACAGACAGGCAAAATTTAACCAATACAAATGACAAGTAGAGGACAATTTGGGTTTACGAGAGGATGTTTGCAACCATCTCGCATTTCCTATAAGCAGCGCAGACAGAATACTCATGTCTTAATCCCTTCCTCCTAGCTGAGCAAGCATAGCCAACACCCACAGTTTAAAGGAGAGGTTTGTTTTTGACTCACCGTTTTAGAAGTCTGTGTCCACTGTGAGCAGGCTTACCTCCATGGGAAGGCCTGGCAGGAAGAGAAGATGCTCACATCATGGCGACCAGGAAGCAGAAGAGAAGGGAGAGGTCTGGAGAAAGATATAGTCTCCTAGGCCACATCCGCCTCTTCCCCAACCAGGTCCTAACTGCACATTTAGCTATGATTCATCAGTGGCTTAATCCATTGATAAAAACAGAAACCCCGTGCGTGATCCAATCACCCTCTAAAGCTCAACCTCTGAACGCATGTCCTTGTGGGACATTCCAGGCCCAAAGCATGATCCGCAACTCATGATCCAATAAGGACTAAATGTACTAGACTTGAAAAATGTGCTAAGGTAGATTGTAGGCCCATCAGCCTCTACAAGGAAACCACAGTCAGCTCATCCTCTGGTTTGCTGGCTCAGTGACATGAACTTTATTACGGAAATTTGTGGAAAGAAGGCCACTCCCTAAGGGGTAAGGACAAATGACATTCTTATGGTTTTAAATAGCTATTCTTGTGCATACCTTTGTTATATCAATAAACCAAGATCTCAGTCTCAGAAACTATTTCCTCTTTTATTCTATAGTTTAAAGGAGAGAAAGAGAGAAAAAAAAAATCTCCAGACATGGTAATTCTGCACACAGTTCTCGCATTAAGTCATTAAAATCCCTCTTCAAAGCTTTGCAGGTACGCAGGTACTTAAGTGGATTTAAAAGAAAAGTGAAGGACAGTTTGCATTTGGAGAATTATATAACACTTAGACAGCTTAGGCCACACTTTTTCTTTTCCATCTCATAGAGGCCCCCAGCTTGGTGTGGAGAATAATGTGCTCACGGTAATGCTGGTAAGCACAGCAGTCTCCCATTTTTTCAGGCTACAGGAGTCCTCATTACATACAGCTGAGATAATGTTCTACACTGACACACTGGGCTCTCCCCAAACATCACTACCTTCGTTCAATGCACTGTTTCCCTGTGAGGGAAGAAGAAATTTCAGGATAGGATCAAGGCAGCAAGAGACTGGTCTTTGAAGTACAGTACTGTGACATTATTTCATAAACTGTATATCTCAACCCAAAGATATTTTATCCTGTAGACACTGTAAATTTTATTCCACTTTTTAAAGAATATGCTGAAATATGTTTTCTTTTGTTCCTGCAAAGATATTAGCATGAAAAATTGAAGTATTTCCATCCTGCCAAGTAATAATGCTTCATTGCCTTGGCACCTACACCTACCACTGTTGATTTTTAAATCAGGAATACCTGGCAAATGACATCACTGAAGACTCTGTTTCTGTAATTCCAGCAAGATGTGACTTGGAGAAGGCAAATACGTGATCCTGGCTGTCCTCCTCCTTTGCATTTCTCCTCAGAAGTATCTTGTCCAAACACAGTATGCCATTTATTAATCTGTGTAACGTTTGCTGAGTATCAGCTATGTGTAAAGAATTTATATCTGTTGCCATTATTCTTACCCTTTACTTCACAAAACTCTCTGCCAAGATCTTCAAAAATGACAGGGACATCTACTTCCAGCCAAGATGAAAAACAAAAACTAGACTTACCCCCTGGGTGAAACAACTGAAAAAATACACAATGTCTGAGGAAAAAAGGTTGTTGAGAGTTTAGACATCAGAAAATTAAGGACAATGATTACTGAGAAACAGAAGTAAAATTAGGTGAGCATTATGAACGTGCCAGTCTATTTACTGGAAAGAATCTCCAGTTGTAGGGCAGGAAAGGAGAAGCTCAGTAATGTCATTGAGGAAACACAGTGGGAAGCCTAGCTCAACCAAAGCAGCTAGAACTCACATGACAGAAAAAAAGAGAGGGCTTCAGAGCATGCCAGAGGGATCTTCAGTGGGTCTCCCCGGCATCTGAATGAATTTATCCCATCACATAATTCTTCCCAGAAGTAACGCAGGTGGTAGAATTAGCAGAAAGGTCATTGACACAGTTATAACAGGCATAGATGTTTACAAAACACAGAAAAATGGCATAAAACCCAAACTCTGCATGTCAAGGATTTATTTGCAATCTATCTGAATCTTTTACTCTAAAAATTCTTACACCTACAAAATATTTGTAAGTATAGTGTAGACATCCATATATCATTAACCTACATGTTTGACGTTAGCATTTGATTACATTTGCTTAATCCAGTTCTATTCAGATAAATGACAGACACATAGATAGTAGGTAGACAGACAGACAGATGTTAAATGGCTGAATCTTTAGAGAGTAAATTACAGATTATGGCTATGACATGTCATTTAAAAATGTTCTGTCATCCATGTTTTAAGAATAGAATAAGTACGAACGTATAGTATAAACTTATTAGTTCTTAAATCCAAAGTACCGAAAAAGGCTTTATCATGTATATCTTGCCATGTTACCTATTCACGGGGCCTTACGCGGAAGATGCCCCTCCTATTAAGACATGTCTTTTCTCTAAATTTTATTAGCTAAGCTAGTGGCATTCTGTGATTTAGAAAACTACTCCACTTGGCAGCATTTTTCTGACTCTTCTCACTGGACCAGTGAAGATTTTTAAATATTGGATATTTTTAAATATCACAGTGACTCTTACGTGCTTTGGACTCAGAAATTTCACACTTGGGCACAGAGATTGCTCACAGCCCACCAAATAGTCCAGATCATATTCCATAACGTAGAGCTATTGTTGGGAAAGTGTTGTCTCATAGAGGATTAAATTTCACAGCCTCAAGCCCATATAATTTGTGTGGCCTAGAGCAAAATAAAAGCACAGATCCTCTTTTTTTAAAAAAATTAGGTATTTTAAGGCAGCAAAAGCGAGCTCAGAGGCCTATGTTAAGCCTGTCAGAGCCCCGTGGTCTTGAGCATCATAATAACTCTATGCCACAGAGCCTTCTTTCTCTTGTCCACGTAAACTGGTGCCCATCAAAAACATTCAATGTTATGATGAGCCTTTAAGATTTGGGGATTTTTCTGTCATAGTAGCTAGCATTACCTTAACTAATGCAAGCATTGAGGGTATACAACTCTTAAGCTGAAATCCCTCACCATCTAGAGAGAGAGAAAAGTCCACCACACCACTCAGCTGATGTCACAATCTCTAATTCTCCTCTCTGTTTCTGGCTTTGTGTCACTCTGGATACAGTGAATTGTCAATGCACATTTATCCATACACTATTTTAACAATAGCTTCTGAATACTTCCCATGCGCCAGGTACTAGTACCGGAGATTCCTAAGAAATCCCTTACCTCACGAAATTTACATACAAGTAAAAAAGGTTGTTAAGTGAATGAAAGAAAGGGTGACTTTATGAGGAAAGAACTAAACACCCAGGTCGCAGTGGACGGTTTTATTCTCCAGAAACGTAGTGATCCATGCAGAATCACCGCACCAGCTCAGCCCATTTTATCCAACTACAGGAGCTACAAATGTCAGCCCCAGTAAACTGATGGATTCCAAACCGTTGTCCAGACTCGCCACAGCCAACGAAGGGAGCAGAGCAGTAAACAGTAATCCGTTTTACATCTAGGTAGGGAATTTTAATAGAAAAATATTTCAAATTAACTATATACAGAATCTCTACATTTCGTTTCAGCCTCTGCTCCTCCAAACAGCAGAGATACCTGAAGACTCTGACCAAGCTCAGACATACCGTTTTTTGCAAGTCTAGTATTTTACCTACCCTTTCCTCACATCAAAAAATCTACCAGTCTAGTTCCAGTAGAAACAAGCTATTCTAAAACGGTAACTCTCTACTCTGTCTTTTTTATTTTTTAAGTAAAAGATACATACATAAAAGAGAGGCACAAATAATGGGTTTGTAGCTCAGTAATTCAGCCCATTGGGAACACACTCATGGGGTCACTTCCGGCACTCTTTGACCTCAGTTCACTTGTGTCTCCTCCTATTCGCAATCCCTCCTTCTGCCCGAAGGTAACCTATACCCTGACTTTTAGCGCCACTGATAGGCTTTACCTATTTTTAAACTTTACATAAATGGACTCATACTATATATTCATTGCTCCTTTTTTATTTTGAAAACTTTTAACTCTACAAGAAAGTTGTATGAATAGGACAAAAACAATTCATATATCATTAACCTAGATTCACTACTTGTTAGCATTTGGTTATACTGGCTTAATCTGTTTCAATTTTGACAGAGAGAATATGGCAAAAGTCTGAATCATTAGACAGTAGATTATAGATCATGGGTATGCTATCTTAAGAATAAAGCCATCCTGAAATAGAACCAAAATATTTTCATATTTAAGAATATTGACAATAAATCTCTTACACCTAATAGCCAGTCCATATTTCATTCTCAACAATTATACTCTATTAGCCACTTTCTTGTCATTGACGTAAAATCCCCGACAACCACAACTTAAAGGAAGAGACGTCACAGTTTCAGGAGGTTCAGCCTGTGGCTGACTGGATTGATGGCATGGGGAAAAGGCCTGACAAAGGAAAACTGCTCAGCCCATGGCATCCAGGAGACAAAGAGAGAAGGGAGGAACCGAAAACAAGAATACACTCTTCCAGGTCACACCCTCAGTGATCCACTTTTTATGACTAGGGCCCCCTCCGGACATGACACTCAACCATGAACCCAAATGATCCAACCACCTTACAAAAGGCCCCCTCTGAATACATGACTCAGGAGATATTTTAAATCCAAACCCCAAGATCTGCAAAAAATGATCTTATAAACTTTATTTCTAAACAGCATTCAAGCTCACTCATTACATCTGGTTAACTATCTCTTTAGTCTTTCGCTAGTTTAGAGTCTTAGCCCTAGATCTTTTTTCTCCATGACATTTCCTTTCTGGAAAATCCAAACTAATTGTCTTTTAGAATATCCCACAGTCTGAGTTTGTTTACCTCTATATGGTGAACGTGTACCTTTTTAGCCTGTATTTCCTCTGTATTCTATCTAGAGGCTTGACGAATTAGGTTATATATTTGGGGGCAAGAATACCTCATAGATGGATACTTTATTCAATATGCTATGATACCCATTCTTTTTGTTAAAACTCCCAATGCTCTGTGACCATTTCCACAAACACACGTGAATATAGTCATAGGAAACCCTCTGTAAAACTGAAGATGTTAACAGAAAATAAGGAAGAAAAGAAGCTTGTCAATATATAGATGACAGTTTGATGTCAGTAGCTAGTTCCCTGAACCACATGAGTGCCTGCTATGGCCTGATTGTTTATGTGACCCTCAAACTGGTATGGTGAAATCCTAACCCCCCACACACAAAAAAAAACAGTATTAGCAGGCGGGATTCTGAGGAGGATCCTGAGGAGGATTAGATCTCAAAGGTGAGCACTCATCGTTGACCTCAGTGCACTAGAAAACACACCCGTGAGTGCCTACTATGGGTTAGATCTAAAATGGCTCCAAAAGCCTCCTGTGATTGGAAGGTGACTGGTTTGTGGGGGCACTCTTACTGTTAGAAGGTGAGGTCTGCTCGGAAGAGGTGGGTCACTGGGGGCGTGTCCTGGAAGGTCATGTCTCATCTTCCTCCCTGGCTCCTCCCTTCTTTCTCTGTTTCCTGGCTCGGATCACGTGAGCAGCCTCTTCCGTCCTGCCGTTATACCTTGGAGCCAGCTGATTGGGAACTGCAACCATGAGCCAAAATAATCTTCCTCCTTGAAACTGTGGGTGTCCTTTAAATTGGGTCTGAGTGATGAAAAGCTGACTAAGACAGTCCCTTCACCCCTCCCATGGGTCAGGTCACAGTCAGAACGTGGCTGGGTATGAGAAAGCCACTCACTAGACGCTGACTCTGCCAGTGCCCTGATCTTGGACTTTTCAGCCTCCAGAACGGTGAGAAATACATTTTGTTGTCCATAAAACACCCAGTGAAGATATTCATTTATAGCAACTCAAGTGGACTAAGGCAAAGGCAGAACAGAATCTTTAATTTCATGAAAGAGGAACAACGTATTTGTGAGGAAGAGGAAGAGGAGCATGGTGATGGTGATGATGGGATGGTGATTTAGAGAGAGGTAGCTAAGCTTATTTTTCCAATTGCCATTTATAAAAAAAAAAAAAAAATCTGCCAGTGCATTTCATGTCTATCAGCATCAAAGAAAGGGCAAAAAAGAGAAGTAAAACGAAGTTAGAGAACCAATAGGGAGACAAGCGTAACGTCAGAGAAGCGGCTTTCGAATTTTTAGGCCACAACTTACAACAAAGTATGCATAAGTATATGTAAGTGGAAATAATCATCCTGTAAAACACACTTATCCTTACTCCCTGATACTTTATATCTTAGTCTATGTCATTCAAAAGAAGAAAAGAACCTGTGATTAACCATAACATCTTCATAACCCCCAATGGTTCATTACCTAGAACTAAGAGATAAAATGTATTACACAAGCTAGCCTAAGTGTTTAGCACAGAAGTACCGAAGATTCAAAGCAATCGTAATAGAGAATTATCTGTTATCTTTTATTCGCCCAAGCCACTTTTCTCTTCCAGCTGTAGTGTCATATGTAGGTCAGTTGGAATTAAAAGACTGAAGTTTGAATTCTCACTTAACTATTTCCAGGTGGCTAACTGTGGGCACGCTCCTTATCCTAACTGGAATCATTTCTTTGCACCCTGAGGCAGTGATAACGCCAACACATCTACAGAGTTGTTCACAGAGAGGTTAAAAGAGAGGAGGAATGTGGAAAGGCCTGACACAAAACAAATAAATGCCACTTCGTGGTTCCAGGCAGTGAGCTCTAAACACAGTGCAACCTCCCTTTAGCTTCAAAGAATGAGAGAACAAGTGAACTTTCTCAATCATTTTACAGCTCACCTCCCCACCAGTACTACTGCTGAGAGTCAGACAGTGCAAAGCAGTAGGCAAAAAAGACCTCAGTGCCTATCTACATCTCCCGGAGTAGCGTGACTTTTGAATAAAGAAACAGTGGAAATTGGCACAATGATCAGCTCTGATTATATAAATTTTCTGCCATTAAACACACTAACTGAAAACCAGTTAAGTTTGTGCTGGTTTATTCATCTAAGCGAAAGTGTCTTGCATATCATTTGTTTTAATTATTCCTGATGTGTTGCCTATCACATCAGAAGCTTCTTCAAAGGGAAAGGAATAAGCAGTTGTCATAACAACAAAGCTCTTCATTATCCTGGGAACCTTCGACAGCTTTATTTAAAATGAAGGAGAAAAAAGAACCCTAACCAATTAGCTTTATCAGTCTGATTCATGTTCTCCTTAAACTGATAACAGTGTTTCCTGAAGAACTTACAATTTGATGGGGAATGTGTCATGAATATTTATACTAACATAAAACTCAGAGAAAAATTGGCAAGCTAATTATCACTTGGAAGGTGTTTCTGGTCAAATTCCTGCCCGGTGATTCACATGCTTTCTTTAAAATGACTTTTATTAAACAAATCAAAGAATTAAAGGGACTTTTGCCAATATCTATCCATTGGCTCAAAGAACAACAATGAGACCTATTTAGGTTTAAACGTTAAAGCCAAGGCTTCACCCTCGCTAATTTGATTCGCGTTAACTTTTCATTCAGTTAAACCGGAAATATTTTTGCCTGACTTCCACCCTTCCCTCTCCGCACCGGAGATAGAGCGGAAGTCCCTAGACGGTTTTAATTCTGCCCTTCTCGGCAGAATTAAAAAAGCAGATGTTTTCTTCTGGCTGCAAGAGATAAGACTGAGAAGTAATTATTGTCTTGGTCCCAAATCCCACAGGTGTTTTCATTCCTGCCCTGTGACCAGAGGAAAAATAAATAGTAAACCTGAGAGGGTCTACTTGGGGCACTCTTCAAGTTCAGACTAGAAGCTCAATGTTTGAATATTTTCAGCAAGTGAAAAACTATGCAGGAGTCAGCAAACTATTTCTAAAGAGCAAGATATTAAATATTTTTTACTTTGCTTGATGTAGGATCTCCATTGAAACTACTCAGCCCTGCCTCTGTTGAGTGAAGCAGCCAGAAACCAGATGCAAAGTCTTGGCCAGGTGTGGTCTGGCCTTAGTGGGTCAGCCCTAAAGCGTTCCCAAGGTTAAATAACATCCACCACGTGAACGACTGTGTGAATTAAATAAACAACAGTGAGCATTAGAGTAGCATGTTCACGATAGGTTTCCACATATACTACTGAAGTCTGAAATGAGCATTACTCGAAGAGGTAGGGACTCTCATTTTCTTATCTTCTATGAGAGAACTAGACGTGATGTGCTCAAATAACTTCCAAGTTTTCAAAGGTCAAATAGCCGATTTCTTGACTGTTGGGGAGGGGGCGCCCATCAATACCTTCAAGCCTTGCTGAGTCGTCCATAATACCAACTTAAGCATTAAAGCAAGCTATGAACAACCAGAAAGCCAGAAAACTCTGTGTTGTGGTCCCACTCTCATTTTAGAAATTAGCCATGAAATGGATTGAGATGTAATACCTACATGCAATTAATGATTCATTGTGTAAAGCAAACACATACTAACAAACACAATAAAATAAAATCTCATCACTAATCCCCCTGAAAAAAGAAAGAAATTGGCCATCTAGGCCTAGCTCACCATAACTTGCCTCTTTTCTCCAATTAAAACCAATGAGGACTTCAGCAGTCTTTGGGGGTTGGATTAGTCACTTTTGTGTCACTGAGACAAAAAGCCAACATGCACAATTAAAAGAGGGCAGGTTTGTTATGGTTCATGGGTTCAGTCTGGAATGAGCTCACTCCGAGGCAGAGCCAGGATGGCAGAGGGAAAGGAGGTCAAGCGTGGCAGCCAGGAAGCAGAGAGAAGGAAGGAGCTGGGAACATGAATGTACACTTCTGGGCTATGTCTCCGCGGTGCCCTTTCCTAAGAGCACGTTTCATGAACTCATCAGTGGATGAACCCAGGGAACAGGAGCAGGATGGATGAACTTTGGAACATATTTAGTATATACATAGGAAAGATTCTTTACTTACCAAAGACGGTGCAGGCAACTCTTACTTTGACGACTCTACACAATCAGGATATTGCATCAGGAAACGCACAGGCACCATCTGTTAAGGAACATGATTTAACTGATTTTTCCACTAGACTTTAGCTTTGTGAATATTAACTCTCAGTTGTTCAGCCCAAATGAAAGCCTCCATGAAAAATATTTCTGATGAGGCATCTGTAAGCGACGCCCTCCATATCCAATTCAAGGGTTTACTGAGCTACTCCTAAATATCAAGCATAGTAAAATAATCTCTGCCTCCAAAGAATTTACACTTTTAGCAATAAGAATAAACATCTATGAGTATATTAATGAGTAGAATGCATGGCAGAATTTAACTAGGAAGAGACTTAATAATCTATAGATTCAGAGAAAGAAATCATGGATAAAGACAAGGGAAGTTTCATGAAGAAAAGTATCTTAGTCCATCTAAATTACTGTAACAAAATGCCACAGACAGGATGGCTGACAACAGAAATTTATTTCTTACAGTTCTGGAGGCTGGAATGTCTGGTACCAACTGATTGAATGTTGGGTAGAGGCCTAATTTTGTATATGGGCAACAACCCCATTTGTGAGGGTTCTGCACCTCTGATCGCCACACCTCCCAATATCAGAACCTCAAGGATTAGGATTTCAATATATGAATTTGAAGAGGACGTATTCACACCACAGTAGAGGGAGCAGGAGAAAGTTCAGGAAGAATGAGTTGATAGGAAGAGGGAGAAAAGCTGTTGTCCTGAAATGTGAATGTGAATAACAGAAAATTTAACTGTTTTCAAAGGATTGGTTTGTAGCTTGCAGCAAGTTTAAAACTAGCAATACAGTAGCCATACTGTGCTTTAAATTTTGTTCTCTTTTTTGGCTAATGCAGGGTTTTGGGGTTTTGTTTGTGTGTTTTGGTTTTTTATGTCAAGGGCTGGGAAGGTACTTCAGTGAAAATGTTCTTGTAGAGCATGCACAAAGCCATGCATTCAATCTACAGCCCCTCTCTTTCCTCTGTCATAATACATACATATGATCTAGTATTACAAGTTTATAATATAAATTACATATACAATCTAGTATTATATGTATACTATAAGTTACATTTTTGCAGCCAGTTACCAACATTCAAATGTTGGAAGATTCAACATGTGTTAAATTTCTAGCTCCTTTTGAAGAATTGGAAAATCGAACAACCAGGGATTCCATTACTGCACGTCACCTATTTGAGCTATATAGAGGCTGACCCGTTAAACAGGGGTGACCTATTCCACTTGTCCAATGCCCTCCAGGCCCATCGTAGCTATTTTTCTTACCTATGTGGTCTCCATAAGCATTTCAGTTTCAATAACTAGTTCCAAAGGAACACAGGCTTATCTTTCAAGATAAACAAAGAGAACTTGAAACAATTTCAATACAGTTAGGCAGGTAGTTCAAATTGTCCTGTTCAATTCAAACATAAGTAATCAACTATTAAGTTATAAGCCATGAATTAATAAAATGGGAAAAGTAGATTGATCCATCCATACTGTGGAGAAAATAATTGAGTCGCCTCTATGATTCAATTTGCGAGTTTGATTCTGTAAACACTGGCAAGCAATGCAAAATTTTTGCACAGAGGAGTGATGTACTGGAGTTAATTTTGGCTTTTTTAAAAGATGTTAATTCTGACTAAAATAAATTTTAAATTCATGTGCTTTGTTTCAGCACAGGTTATTTTATGAACTACGTTGGAACTAAATGTACTGTGAAGTACATTTACGGTTTGATTTATAACTTGGTTGACCTCAATTTGAATCATTTGTCGTATAATTTTTTTCAGTGCTCTATATGAATTTCAAAACACTTCCCATAAACTCAAGCATAAATATATGTGGAACCACAATCATTAAAATATTTTAGTTTTATAAGTTGTGCCTTTGCTATAACTTTTCTTTATACTATTTATAGGCAATCATTTCCAAATGGAAAATAATTCACGCTGAATATATTCTAACGTCCATTTATAAATAGAAGGCAATAATTTTTAAGACATAAATTCTAAAATTCTTCCCATTTTCTGTTGACATGTTTTTGAAGTGCCAAAATATCATCTCACTACATTTAGGAATTTCAAGTTAATTGCTATAGCATTTCTATATACATAGTCAGCCTTTTTTTTAGTGAATAGTATCTCTTGCAAATATTATTTTATTCTGTATTTAAAACATTCATATTTTCTTTATACATTCATGTAAAAATTTCAGTAATGATGCCTTATAATATTTTTATCTTTTTAGGTCAATAAGGTAATTTTAAGTACCTTCTTGATGACAATTACATTAATTCAAGCTCTCTCATCTTCCCTAAGAAGCAGTATCACTGAATAGGCATGTCTCACCTTTTAGCAATTTTTTAAAAAATATTTTTCCATCCTGTTCCCATCGCTCTCGAAGGTCATTAGTCACCCCTCCCTTTACAGCACTAACATTCATAAAACTTCAAGCCGTGCACTTGGGCTGTTGGCCAAAAATGAACACGCCAGCAACTACTAGTTCTGTACCAGCTATAGGTGCTCTTCATTTCTATACCATTTATGGCCACCAGAACCATTTGTTTTTAGAGCTACGGTCTTCTTCCTTGATTACAAATGAGCTCAAACTCAACAATTGTCTGGTAATTGCAGGTACTTTTGTTGCCTCGACAGGACCTGCCTGTTGACAAATTTTTAAATAATCCCCCTTTCAAACCAAAGGATCTTATTTAAGCCAACAAAGGCTTGTTCCTCACCATAAAACTATAGGAAGACTGTAATCACATTGATAGCACTGGACTCGGATGTCTGTGAGAAATAACCTTATATACTCACATATTTAGCGGTGGTTGTGCCATTCACACCCCATAAATCAATCTGGCAGGTCCTTGTAATCACTTGGGCTTTTCATATCTGAATCTTCCTTTTCATGTGTATTATCCCAAAACCGTTTTCACCAAGGAGATAGGAACAGACTTGCTGTATTCTTCTAGATCAATAGTGTGATTTCTTTGCTGAGTCTACTTAAAATCATGTTACCATCTTTCTGCACCTCTTTGCGTTCATGCACAGAGGAATTTGCTGTGTGTTCAGCATTACTGCTCTCCAAGTTTTCCTCAGGCATGAATGCCCGTTTTTCATATTCTATTTTTCCAAATATATTCACTTCCTTTACCAACAAAACACTATTTTTTGGAATAACCCTCCACAATTCTCTAGTCAGCAACTTTTCACATTTTACGTTCATGTAACACTCAGTAGGAATTCAGTGATGATTTTTGAGATTCCTTCTAATAAATAACTGGGTCAGACTCCAAATATGTTATTGCTGTTGTTCCCTTCTGTGGTCATTTACATCTCTCACTTATTCTTGATTTTTTTTTTTTTTTTTTGCAGTACTGGGGATCGAACTCAGGACCCTGCGCTTGCTAGGCAAGCGCTTATTCCACTGAGCTATATCCCCAGCCCGCTTATTCTTGATTGAGGTATTAAGTTCACCTAAAAACTTGGAGATAAAGTAATTTTTACATCATGATTTGTGAAGCAAAGCTATTTCTCTGTAAAAGAAAGAAGTTTTTTTAAAACCTAAATTATTCACAGCAGAGACTGATAGTAGGATATGCTGTTTTCACAAGGAAAACCACTAATTACACATCAATGATGGCCTTGGAACACATCTTACACTAGGGTCTTATGGCAACTCCGCTATTACATTTAAGTGTTTATGTTCTGTCTTCACAAACAGATTCAAAATGCTTAAGAATATCAAGTGTGTGCGTGTGTGTGTGTGTGTGTGTCTGTGTGTGCTGCATTTCTAGGGCTTGGCCACAGATTCTACCACTGTGCTGCACATAATAAGGACTTAAAAATATATGAAGAAGGACAGAAAGGAGGGAGAAATGGGGAAGTAGGCAATAAACATAAGTACCCTTAAACACCACAGTGGTAAAAGCAGAGATCTGATCACCACGCCAAATTATTTATCCCGGAAGTTCCTACAGCAAAGGGCAGGACAGTGAAGGAATAGTCCAATCCTATCCTGTTCATGCTCTATGAGGGGTGGGGGAACATCAGTGCTGTTATAAAGACAAAGAACATTATCATCTTTCAGAGGCTGAGATAAATGTGAAATGATTAGATAGTTGTCGTTGGATAGTCAGAATCTTTTTTTTTTTTTTTCCTTTTTCTTTTTCAGTACAGGAGGTCAAACCTATGGGACTCTACTGCTGAGCTACATCCCTACACTTTTGATTTTTTTATTCCGAGACAGGGTCTCACTAAGGTGCCCAGACTGGCTTCAAACTTGTGATCCTCCTGCCTCAGCCTGCTAAGCAGCAGGAATTACAGGCATGTGCTGTGTGCCCCAATATTCAAAACATTTTTGACACTCTATAGCAGAGAAAAATACATGTTTGCAGGACCTATTGATAGTAACCTCTCACTGTTTGTAATAACTTAGTCATATGCCAGTAAAGGTGCAAAAGGCTTTATGCAGATTACCTATTTTGAAAAAGTCACTGAGTCAATACGTCTTAATTTATTTCTCATTGCTGGGAAAAAATACCTGACAATCACAAGTTAAAGAAAGAAAGGTTTATTTTAGCTCACAGTTAACAGAGGTCCAGTCAATAATCAGTTGGCTCCTAGGCAGGGAGGCATAACAGAGGAGGGACAGTTTATGGGAGGCAAGCAGGAGACAGCAAAGCAACAGTATTGAGCCTCCCTTTCCCTTTTATCCCATCCAGGCTACAAGCCTATTGGTTGGTGCCACCCAGAGTGGGCCGTCTCATGATCCACACTCAGAGCTGTGCTAAACCAATCAGCAGGCTAGTTTGTTTTCACATAGTCTTCATCCATATTCACATATGCTAGATCCAGCCACCTCTGAAAAGCCCCACTTAAGAGCAGATGATGGTCATCTAGACATAAGCCATAGCACAATACAAATAAACATGCAATTTATTTAAATAAACACTTTATATGACTCACCTTATCAAATTCATGCTACAGTGCTATGTGGGAAGTATTAGTCTAACCCCCACCTGTATATTTATGCAAAGGGAGAAATAGCCTAAAAATGATAACTGACCAAGGTTTTATAGCTAGTAAGTGAGTGATTACATAGAGTTGCAACCCAGGCACTCTGACCCCAACATCTGCATTTAGGAACTACTCCTGAAATCCAGGGACTCTAAAGCATAAGTAATATGACTTATTAAGATACTTTGAAGCAGTTTTGTTTGAATGCTGTGATCCATGCTAGGCACTATAATGTTAACTCTGGTAGTTGGGCCCTGTGCATAACAATACTCACAACAAAGATGTAGCATTATGATTTCATTAAGAAATTTCTGGGCAATGGATGAATCTGTATACAAAAAGGAGTACTGTACATTTTGCTAATTTTGTTTTTGTTTTTTGGTACTAGAGATTGAAGACAAAGCCGTCACCCTGAGCTACATTCCCAGGTCTTTTTAATGACAAAGTCTCACTGAGTTGCCCAGGCTGAGTTTGAATTTGTGATACTCCTGCCTCAGTCTCCCAGAGTGCTGGAATTAAAGATGTGCACCAGCATGAGCAGCTGTTTTGCTATTCTTAGGCCGGTTGATAGATAGCAAATAATAAACATTGTACGATATTGACTGTACTTCAATCCTTCTTCAGAATCTGAAGCTAGTGTGAAGAAAAAAATTATATAGCTCATTTCTGTTTTCTTTTGGTCTCCATTCCCAACAGTACATTATTCCAATGCTTCTACACTCTACTCTGAGGAGGTCTTTTCTTCATTTACGGGCCCTGTAGGACAGGTTCTTGCTGTTTTCATCTACAGATGCCCATAGCTGTCCTTAGGCACCCCGGTGAGCTCTTCCTTGCTCCACCCCTTGTATAGAATTCAGGGTGTTTATTTCCCTCATTTGTTTTGTGCTAGAGCTCTCCGTCAATTTCTGTCCCTTTAGAATCCAGGATCAAAGAGTAGATTTTGAAGTGCACACACATGTAGCAAGAATGGCTTTCCATTTTGAAAACACTTCCAGTGCCCCACAGCATGATGCCCGCTGTCAGTGTCTACAGCCTGGTGGAAGCAGTGGTACAGACACACTACCACGCAACCGCTTCTTACTCAGTTTGGTGTGAGCTCTGGATCTGCTTGGTGATGTGCCCTTCACATCCTCAAATCCTTCTTCTATGTTCCACAGGACTTCATTGCTGGCCTACGCCAGTGCTTTCTGTTCCTTTCCCATCATTTGCCATTTCTTAGTACTGTGGACCTGGGCAAAGAACAAACCTTAGATAAGACTGAGTTCCAGTCTGAGGCACATCACGCTGTCAATCTCGGATGTGAATAATGCAACAAATCTGCCATGGTTCTGATCCTTTCATTTAAGGTGAAATCATCTCTCATTCATACTTGGGGTGTTAACAAAAATACAAAGTACTTCAAATGCTTTATTCTGAAATGCAAGTGAGAATATTTGTGATCCGAACCGTTTTTTTTTTTTTTTAACAACTTTTATGTGCTGGAGCAGTGGCAGTGAACAAGATAAGCAAAAGCTCTGCTCTCAAGAAATTTGCTTTCCTGTGACTTAGTCATTAGTTAATACTTATCAACTACATTAGATATGGAAAACATATGTTAGGTGTTTGGCAACAGCTAACAAATAACATTCCTCTGTCCCAAATGAATTCAGAACCAATTTAGAGATAGAAAAGATAGACAGATGGGAATCAAACCAACAGCTTTGTTACTGTTATAGCTGATTGGAGGATGTGGCTTTAGATGGGCCTTTATCATTGAATTTAAAAGAGTTTTTTCCTTATTCACCGGTGTGCTGCACTGAATAAGCTGCCGGCCATTCCCCTAGACACAGAACCCCTAGCTTTGGCATAGTGCTGAGAGGAAGGCATGAATCCTGCAGATATGTTCGTGCTGAAAAAGAAAAACCCATGAAGGGGAAAGCCCAGTGTGTTCAGTTTCTTCTCTTCAATTTATAAAT
This sequence comes from Dinomys branickii, assembly GCA_004027595.1. NCBI lineage: Eukaryota > Metazoa > Chordata > Mammalia > Rodentia > Dinomyidae > Dinomys > Dinomys branickii. Next base: position 107,561 of record PVLD010002913.1, read on the forward strand.
CAAACCACTGATAACCAGAGGTGAGTAATATTATTCTAGTAGAAATCCCATCCCATGGGAACATGAGCTATTATACAAATAATAAGTGAATATCTGGAAACAAATATAGTTTAGTTAGGAAAAATTTATTTGTCCTTGGGATACTAGAGATTCAGAGGCCTACAAAAATTCTAAGAGTCAAAGGTGCACAGGCTTCCAGCGATTCGAGAGTCTACGCCTTCTCACAATGATTTCAGTAAATGGTCATAACACTAATGGCTATTTTCGTCTGGAAAGCAAACACTGCAGGCAGGACAAAGATATGGAGATCAGGGGTTGCACACTTTTCCCTCATCTCTCAGGTAAAATGCACAGCATTTAAAATGCAGTCTACATAACAAGGAGGAGTAATTACGGTAGTAATTGGGGGAAATATTTTAAATGAAGCGTCACATGTAAAGATAAGTTGTTTGAATAAGCCTATCATTGAAAATTCAGTATCACCTTCTTGCAGGTTTGGATTTATTAAACTATTTTCCAATATAATCTAAAAAGAAAAGAAATTGGTTTTCAACCATAACATGTGGAATAATCAGCAATAAGACCTTGATGTTGGGTACTGACTCTCGCTGCAAACACGAGTCGGTCATATTGCAAAACTGCTGCTTATTCCTAAGAGATGGGGTCACACCATTGACCCCCCCAATTTATTTAAATCTGTTATTTTCTTTCAAGTGCTAATTGTCTCTCACAACAAACAGAGACTCCTCTCAGCTGCAGTTATTGACATTACAATAGATAATCAACAGGAGCGCTTGAATGCAGAGCGGAAGAGTTGCCTTGGTTACAAACTTGAGACGCTGTGGTATTACTGCCCTAGCCATATTTCCGAAGTTCCTAAAATCCACCAAGAGCAAAGGGTCGCATTCTTTTCTTTTCATCTTTGTGGCCCATTCAGGTTAGCTTAAACCAGCAGAGAGACCCTGGTCAGATTTGGATATTTTTATGAGGTCTTTTCAATAAATGACCCTGAAAAGAGAGCTTGCATTTAGAACATTTGTATATACACCCAAGGATTTTTCTGATAATGAGAAAGGATTTGAGTTATTGTTTTGTATCAGAATAGTGCGTTATTACTTGTCCTATCCACGATCACACAAGACAGGCATTACTCTATATTACACTCTCGTCTCCCTTTTTATACAAGCAAAGGGAGAAACAAATCACCGTATGGCCTCTCTCTATTCCAGCCCCCCAAATGGTGTTTTTCCTTCTTGAATGTAGATTGAAAAGGGTCAAGGCTTAGCTGGAAGGTACACTCCAGGCAGAGCGCTGCTAGCAATTACTTCGGTTTGTTGCCTCTTCATCTATTTAGTAAATTGAGGTTTTAAAAATTAAGATGACTATTCAGATAATGACCTATTAATATAACTATCAGTTTAGATAGCAGATAAGAAAATCCATGCAGTGCTTCATAGAACATTTTACTCTTTATCAGGTTACCTCAGTGGCCAGTATAATCCCTCCCTTTATTCACCGATGCTGGTTACAGGAGTTTTTCGTTTACTTTGAAAATATGCACCCTCCCCTAACATCTTACCTACCTCAAGAAGATATTCCAAAGTATAAGTAACTATCATTTATTGAGACCTTAATGAATGACAAACCCTTATTAGAAATTTTGACAAATATCATACCACCTACAGTATGCAAATTGCATTATAACAGCTACCAAGTTCAACAATCCTATCATGCAGAATTACTACCCCTTAGAGATAAAGAAACTGAGGGTGACAGTATGACTTTGGAGGTATTTTTTCACACCCAAAATGTTTTCTTTTACTAACAATGGAAAGTGGAGTTCAAGAGCCACAACAGCTGGATTCAAAGCCTAGTTCTACCACTTAAGCCTCTGTGATTATTGATAATTTATCTTTGCTGCCATGTGTAGAACTCAGTGGTCTCTCAGTGGTCCCTGGATGAAAACAGTGAGGAGACTTAGAAAATAAAGGCAAAAGACAAAAGCTGGGGTCAGGTGGAGTGGCCTCTTACCCGATGGGCAAGAGGACTGAACTACAAGGGTAGGGGCATTTATTTATACCCTTGTAAAGACATTATCATGAGAGGCAATGTTGCCTAGCAACTAATCACTGAAATGGTCCAAGCAGGATGTTTTTCTCAAGAATGAGGGGGCTTGACTCCTGGAGCACTTTGCTTCTATCCTACCCCTACGCATATGGCCAATTTCCAGCTCCAGCCACTCCCAATAGTCATATCACTTTATCCATAAAATGAGGAAAATATGAGCTCTCTCAACCATGACAGCCATGTAAACTAATACACAAAAAACTCAGAACAATGCCAGGCACATGGTAGTTATCAAATGTTGACTCTTTAAATACTTGAAAAATTGTACAATTTCCCCAAGTGATTATGTTTTACTGTTTCAATGATATTACTATAGTTACTTCTTGTATCAATAATAAGTTTAGTAAGTATTAAAAGCATTGAAGATCATAAAATATTAGCATGGATATAAAGTATATTTGTACCAGGCTTAGCATAACTGAATAGGAAATACAACTTTTTTTTTTTTTGGCAGTTCTGGGGATCAAACTCAGGACCTCATGCTTGCCAGGGAAGCACTTTTTCCACTGAGCTATATCCCCAGCACTGAGGATAAAACTTTTAAACATGATGTTTGTTATTACTTTTTAAAAATATATCTACTAATGTTTGCTACTAGCTTTATTTGTTTCTTTGTCTGTTTATTTAAGACAGGGCCTCACTATGCAGTTGAAGCTTGCCTCGAACTCACTATAGTAATCCGGCCCAGTCTCCGGAGTGTTGACATTACAGGTATGCGCCACCATGCCTACCTCCATACTTTCTTATCACTACATGTACAGGCTCTAAATGTCTCAGTCAATGGTGCAATCACTTTGGAAATCAGCCTATAGACTCCTAAGAAAATTAAGATTAGAGGTCTCATTTAACACAGTTATTCCTCCTCTGGATATTTTTTCCAGAAGAATTAAAAACACCATACCACAGGGATATATGTTCACCCATGTTTATAGTAGCGCAATTTGTCATAGCAAAATCTTGGAAACAACTCAAATGTCCATGAATTGAGGAATGGATAAAAAAGGTATTTTTGTACAGTGGAGTACTACACAGCTATACAGAAGGATAAGCTTGAGACATTTATAGGGAAATGGATGCAACTTGAGAATACACTTACAAGTGAAACAAATCAGTCTCGCATGTGTAAACATCATATTGTCTCCCTAGTGTAAAAAGCTGAAAGACTAAATAAAACCCAAAATGTACAATAGATATTGTGAAATGGGGAGAAAATGCTCAAAAGGAAAGACAAACAGGAATGGGGGAATGGAGGAAAGAATGAAGGGAAAAGGAAATTTTATATATATATATATATATATATATATATACAAAAAAAAAAAGATAATTAAGATAGATATATGACTCACTGCTATTACCTCACTGAAAGGAAAGGTATATGCCTATACTGCTTGATTGGTTTTTCATGCCTATATCTTGTATTATGAGCAACTACATTGAAGATAACAATGTGCGTATACTGAACATTGTTATTCTCTTACGATCTTGTTTTGAAATTTTATACCATTGTTTTTACTGTTTATTTTTCTTTTCTTTAAAAGAAAAAGTAAATAATAATATCTCAGTCCAGGCAATTCCCCTGCGAACTAAGATGAGAGTATCTTCCTTTACTATTGCCCAACGATTCCATTAAAATCTATTCCCTTGGTTTTTTCTGTGTCAGAATCAGCTTTCCAGGCTTCCCATTCATGATAACAAGGCTGCTGATTAAGCTACTTTCTATCAGCTCTAAACTCACTCTGTATTCCAGACTCTAGAGCTAACGGTTTGCATAAAGCATTTTTGCATCTGTTAGGCAAGACCGACTGCGGGCAACGCAGAGAGGACCGGGCCTTGCTCTCCTTACACAGGCTGTTCATGCGTTGCCAGCCATCCCCTAGTGGTCCCAGTCTCCAGGCTTCTTCATCATTCTTTTGTTTCTTCTTTTTTAAAAAAAGAGAATGAAAAATTTCAAAAAAAAACATTAAAAACAACACAGAATTTCAAAACAAGATGATAGGAAATCAACAATGGTTGTTGTATTGCATATTGTTATCTTCAAAGTAGTTGTTCAGATTACAAGATAGAGGCACACAAAATGGATCAAAAAAATTAAGCATTACCTGTTCCTTTCAATAAACCAATAGAAATTAGTAGTATAATTATCTTAGCTATCTTGTGTATATGTATTTGTCCCCTTCTTTCTTTCCTTTCTGCTTTCCCTCATCCCAATTGTTCATTCCTTTAGAGCAGATTTTTTCCCTTTCACAATATCTAGTGTACCTTTCAGATTTTATTCACTCTTTTGGTCCCTTACACTAGGAAGACAATACAATGTCTATACATATGAGTCTCATGGATTTCACTTATTAGTGGGGTCTCTAGTTGCATCCATTTCTCTATAAAAGCCTCGAGTTCATCTTTCTTTATAGCTGAGTAATATTCCATTGTATAAAAATACCACAGCTTTTTTATCCATTCCTCAGTTGATGGGCACTTGGGTTGCTTCCAAGATTTTGCTATGACAAATTGTGCTGCTATAAACATGGGTGCACATACATCACTGTGGTATGATGTTTCCACTTCTTCTGGAAAAATACCCAGAAGGAGACTAGCTGAGTCAAATGGAACCTCTAATCCTAGTTTTTTGAGGGATCTCCAGACTGATTCCCAGAGTGACTGCAGCAGTTTACACTCCCACCAACAGTGGAGAAGGCTTCCTTTTTCCCCACAGCGCCTCCAGCATTTGTTATTGATTTCTTGATGATAGCCATTCTTTCTGGGGTGAGATAAAATCTCAGTGTTGTTTTAATTTGCATTTCTGAAATGATCAATGATGTCAAACATTTCTTCATGTATTTATTTGCCATTGGTATTTCTTCATCTGAGAAATGTGTTTTCATCTCAGATGCCCATTTTTTTATTGGGTCTTTGAATTTGGGGGACCTGATCTCTTAAATTCTTTTTATGTTCTAGAAAGAAGTCTGCGGGTCAGTTGGCAAATTTTTTTCTAAATTTATGGTTTTTCTTTTTACTCTGTCAGTGATTTCTTTGGATGTGCAAAGGCTTTCAATAAGATGAGATCCCATTTGTTGATTCTTTGAAGTATTTCCCATGCAGTTTGTTTCTTGTTCATGAACCCTCTGCCCACCTCTATGTCTTCAAGATTTCTACCTACTTTCTTTCCCATTAGATTTAGTGTTTCTGCTTTAAAATTTAGATCTTTGATCCATTTTGACTTTAGTTTAGTGCATGGTGATAGACATGGGTTCATTTTTAGTCTTCAGCACGTGGAAAGACAGTTTTTCCAGCACCATTTATTAAAGAGGCTGTCTTTCTTCCAGTGAACATGTTTGGCCCCTTTGGCAAAGATAAGGTAGCTGAGTGTGTTTGGAGTTATGTCTGCATCTTCTAATCTGTTCCACTGATCCTTAGGTCTGTCTCTTTGCCAATACTATGCTGATTTTATCACAGTAGCTTTATAGTATAATTTCAAATCAGAGATTATGATGCCTCCTGCCTTGCCTGTGTTGCCCAGGACTGCTTTTGCTATTCTGGGTCTCTTCTGGTCCCCGGTAAATTTTAGTGGCATCAAATGTGAAGTTTCTTTCCTTAGAGTTCTGAGTCCAAATTTGAGTGCCTCTGACTTCCTGAGCTCTCAGAACTGGACAGCTCCCCCTACTGGAAATCTCAATGCCAACCCTATAAGGCCTTTTTCCTGAGCTTCTGAAAGATCATTCCAGCTTCTTCCCTTTGTTCCCATGCACAGGTGGTGGTTGTTTCTTGTGATTACTGTCTCTGATCCAAAAATGCCAGAAATACCTGTTTGAAATGTTATATTCTTGGAAACCTTGGGAATATATCAAAAAGAATGAAAGGTAAATTTGGGCACTGTTAAGTAGATACTGAAGACTTTGTGAGGAAGAAACAGAGAAATTTTCCCTGCATCCCATCCTGTCTTCCAAATTAATTATGCCCATAAAAGTATGTATCATGTGTATACCATGTGTACACATAAACATATAAATGTAGTTGTTCTGTTTTTTAATGGACAGTGAATTTTAAGTGTAGAAGAGCTTTTCCCAAAGAGCTATACTGGACCCATTAGCATAGACTTCTAGAAAAACCTGGACCCTGAAAAAAAAAGCTTTAATTTTACATTTGTATATACATGTTCATAGTTTTTTTTATAATAAGAATTAGAGTTATTGTTTTATACTAGTGTAGCACATTATTATTTGTCCTATCCACAAAAAGGAACCAGCAAATGGATTTTGATGACTCTTTTTTATCTGAGTTATATCAATGGGGAGTAAAACACAGGACCTAGTAGTATAACAAATAATTTTAAATTATTCAGGGCCTGATGAGCTAGCTTATGAATTACTATATCTCCTTTCATGTCTCACACTTTCCACATCCATTACCATCTCCAATAAGTGTGGCTTTGAAAAGTGAAATTCAAAATATGAAATCTTTTTAGTCCCAAGGAGACTCGAGACTCACTTTGTATCTTCTTTAACTTTGTGGGTAGCCAACTGTCCTAAAGAGAAAGTAAATTGCCCAGGCAAGTAAATGAGGTAGTGGAAGTGAATAAAATTACTAAATTTACCACTTGCAACCTGACTTGCTTATAGCTCTAAAATGCGCCCAGAGAATATGACAATAGTAATGAAAGTTAAGTCTGGGGAACCATATAAGGATTTTAATTTTCTGCTTTATTCTTATACTTTCTACAGAAAATTTGAAAAGGACTTTAATGGGTTGATTGCTTCTGTTCTTGAAAGAGACAGATAATGTTTCCTAATGCAATGTCCCATGCCTAGTGAACTGGAAGGTGACTGGCTCATAGAGTTGCTTCTCTCATCAGGTAATTAATTAATTCATTGATAAGTTCAGCACTGAATGTACTGTTAGGAGGTAGGGTCTGGTCATGGAGGTGGGTTGCTGAGGTAGTGACCTGGAACAGTCTATTTTGTCTCTTACATCTTCTTTATTCTCTGCTTCCTGGCTGCTGAGTTGAGCCACTTTCCTCTTCCAGCGCCTTCTACCATGCTCTTTCTGCCTTGGAGCCAGGAGACCACGGACTGAACTCTCTGAAACTGTAAAGCAAAAATAAACCTCTCCTCACTTAAGTCATGTATGTCAGATACTGTATTTTGTCCCAGTGACAGCGAAGTGGCTAGTACTATGTATATAATAACTGTTCCTCATCTTTGAAATGCTAATGTTGACAGCATTGCTTTCCTCGCTTATGACTACAGTGGAAAATGCAGAAGCTCCCCCAGCTGACCTTCCACACTGAGTCAAATGTAACATGTCCTTTAGATCAATAAATGGCCCTGGACTCAAGCAACTGTCACTGACTGAATGAAGAGGACATCACTCAGTCTGCCTTTGATCAGACTCTCCACAACACCAAGTAAGCAGGCCAGCTAGCAAAAGGACTTCCCAAGATGGCTGAAGAAACCTGGGCATAACCTCTCAATGCTTACCAGCCATACCCTTAATGCTTTAAATGTATGTAAGGACACCTGGAAAGAGAAAAGAGAAGAAGGTAGGAGATAAACACTGAAAATATTTGACTCTACTACTTCTAAGAAGAAATGGAAATTAACACTGCAACAAATACACTGAACCTGTGTGACTTCCTTTTAAAACAGAAGTCCTAAGAATCATTCCAATTGGTACATGACCACCCATTGCCTCTAAAAGGAAATGATAAGTCAGATCATTTTTTATCCAGTCTTACATTATTTCTCACCACTTTTGCTCAACACCATTCTCGTTCCCCAGTAATCTGAACTCTTCAACAGCATGATGTTTAACTCTTTCTATTAGCCTTTTACCCTCCCATACCTTGCACATGATGATGCCTTTGCTTGCAACATTCTTCTTTTGTCTTTGCTTTGCTTGCTCAGACTTCCAGATGCACTCCCAGCACTCTTTGCTGCAGAAAGTCTTCTTCAGGGGGCCTGCAGCAGCCGGGCTTTACTGTGTGTTTCACCGTGATCCTCGCCTGATAGTCATGCTCTTTCAGTTTCCACCCATTCCAAACAAAGCTGGCTGTGCAACCTATGGGAAATAGTCCAAAGTGTGACTTTGGAGACTAGGTCATGACAAAAACAGTGAGTCCTACTTGGTGGTCTCATTAATCATCTACCCTGGCAGAAACCACCTGCCATATGTTGAGATTATCCCGAGGTCCTGTGGAGAGAGGTCAGCAGAGGAGCGCTCTGTCCCAAGCCAGCATCAGTTGGGCACCTGTGTCAATGAGCCATTTGAGAAGCAAATTCTCTAGGCTGCCAAGCCTTCAGATGACAGCAGCCCTGGCTGACATCATGATAATACAGTTATAACAGCTCCCAAGCCAGGATCAACCTGCTAAGCTGCTCCCAAATTTCTGTGTTATAAAAACTACATAAGACAATGTCAGTTGTTGCTGTAAGCCTCTATGTTCTGGAGTAATCTGTTTTAAAGCAATAACGTGTCTGTTCTATATTTTTCCCTACTTTGCCATGTCCCCCACCATCAAAGCCTAATTTTAGTGACCTGCTTGTCTCTTCCGTTTCCATGCGATCATCCTGACAGCAGAAACACAATAAGACGCCTTTGAGTTTACAGAGCTTCAGTGGTCCAGATGAGGACTGCTCCTAATGGCCATGTAGGTTGTGCACCTCCTGAAGGTGTCTGACCAGTGTGCTGAAGGTATGGGTGCTGACGCCAGCTGTCTCCACTAAGTTCAAGGCTTTGGTGAGGGATACTTCCTCTGGGCAGAAAGGCTTTTTTCTCCTGTGCACAGAGGTATCTCTGCTCACTAAATCTCATCATGGGCCCACCTTAATGCAGGCACTGTATGGGTCTGGCTCCCTTCAAGAGGCAGAAATCACACATGCCTTGAATAAGGAAAATTTAATAAAAATAACAGTAAGATAGGGTCATTAACAGAGGGTGAGCCACTAAGAAGAAACGGAGGTCTAAACAATACAGGGACATCAGACACAGAGCAGCCACCACCTATAAGATGGAGGCAGAGCGCCCAGATAAGGAGTAAATCTGTACACAGCTCCCTGCTACCAGGACTGAAAGAGAGAGAGCATGGTGCCCACCGAGTGAATGTGAGAAGTTTTCTGGTGTGTGGAAAAACCACAGTTGGCTGTAAAGCCATATTTTGCAGATCTGGGGAAAGGCCAAAAGAGAAGAGCCATAAACATTAAAGACTGGAACCCAGAAGAGGAACCTCTTTTCCATTCGGTGTCCCTCCAGTGCCCTCTATTGGTAAGTTTAGCGTGGTGCCGTTTGGCACGGAAGAGATGCAGTAAAATTAGCAGGGCCACCAAGAGTGGATTTGTGACTGACAAGTAATGGGTTGATAGCAAACATACCCAGATGAAAAACAGCCTTTTCCTCCTCTAAATGAGTATCTTTCTCAACTCATCCAAAGATGCGCAATGGCCCTCGTAGTTCGTTTAAAGAGTCTGCAAACACAGTCGATCCCTGGCGTTTACCGTTGTTCGTAGTCTCGTTTGCTCCTGCAACTGCTCTGCTCGGGCGCCCGTTTCTCAGATAGCTGGTGCTCATGTAACCATTTAGCTGTTCCTCTGACCCGGGCTTTGAATCAAACCCAGCCCTCCTTCACGTCTCCATGAGTAAGCGAGCGCATGCCCATGGCGACTGGTTTCCTGTTACAGAAACTTCCACTCCCACGATGTAGCAGCCGGTGCTCCCTGAGCACTGATGCCAGCAGAACGCCTGGGCATCTTGTTGTTACAAATGTGGTCCTGGCATTTGATGTAATGTGCATCAAAGGAGTGTGACAACCCAAATCTCTCCTAATGCTGACTGTGAAAAGGATTGCAAGACCTCCGTCATTTTCAGGTTGACTGGCTCATCCACGCAGATTGGCTCAGAATCTGTCATAGGAAGGTGATGTTATGTTACCTGAAATCCCAATAGCATCCCCATGAATAGGGATGTAATAGTAATAGAAACTTGCATTGCGTTGCACAGCACGAAACTGTGGCTTGTCATCTCTTCCTGTTTGTACCATTTTTCTATTAAATGAAATTATAGCAATGCTATAAACACCTCACCATCTCTGTTTATCGTGTGGCTCTGAAGAAACACACTAATTATATATTGAAGGAAAACATTTACTTCTAATGTAGTAAAGGCAAAATTAATGTCAGTTCAGTCAACATTTATTGAGGGTGAGGCAGCAAAGAAAGCAGAAGATATAACTTTGCCCTGAAGTAGCACACAGTGTAGTATTTCCTGTCATGGTTTCTACTGGATTCCATGTGCTGAGATTTTTCAAACACTATTTCTCCCCCGTTCTCTAATATTTTGACATCCAGTAGAAGAAGAACCCTGGAAGAGCTGTACCATGTGACAGTCTAGATTTTGTCCCATGTCACTACAAATGACCTTTGAGATGTACACACTCGATTACAAACGAACACTGGACAAAGCAAACAATTGAAAAGCAAATTTAAATATGATCTTATTAACATGTCCTTACTGGGCAATTCTTTATAATATTCTAGAAAAGTATCACACAAAACAAAAGTCTACAGAGAACTTTTTCATGTTTTTTAGTATTTCTTGGAGATATACAGAAAAAAAATTGCAAATGAATAGAGGACCTAAGAATGATTCGTTTTGCAAAAGGAAAAGCAGAGAGCTACTATAAACCAGATTTACTCACCAGCAATGTCTTTTAAAAATAGGCTTGGTTAGCACCACTCTAAAGAGCTTAGGAATGGTGCTGCTGAGAGAAGAAAGGGGTCAAAGGGCTAACGATGACCCTAAAAATGACCCCTGGGGTTACCTGGCATTCTCTCGCTCTGGTGATCCTAGCGCAGGTCTAGGCCTCCCATATGGCTACTGCTATTGTCAGCTAGCCTGATCCCGCTTCTAACCAAAACACCCCAGAGGAATATGGAGGCATACACTTTAATACGTCTTAACATATTTATGGAGGAGTAAAAGATTTCTATAGATGTGAACTATAAAATCTAGAACTATCCTTGCTAAGTTTGGCTGACAAAAATCCAAATGAAAACAAACATTTTGGCAGACTTTGATGCCCTGCGATGGGATGGAGCCTACTTTGTTAAACTCATTCCTGGTCTTGTCAACAGTGAGCAGTATTCAGCAACTTTAATTTCTCCTTGTCAGCCCTCTCCCTTGGGAGCCGCATCCATACTGGAGGGTGTGGGTCTTCTGGGTGTGTACAAATGAATATGTCTTCCAGAGCCACTATTTGGAGTGATTTCGGGTGAAACAGAGTACAAACCTTCAGAAAAGAACCACCGTCTTCTTAAAAGTCATTTGGCTGTGTATAACACACACTTACTCACACAGGAGCCCGGGAACTGTACTAGAAGGCAGATAAAACTCGATTGTGAGCAGCCGAGAACCAGGGAGGAAAATTATCACAGCAGAGTTTGCTTCTTCCTGTTCACCAAGGCCCCTCACGCCCACAACTCTTGCCAGTCATTCCTTTCTGTACCACCCTGTTGGCCTCTTCCCTGTGCTCAGGGGCCCCTGAGCCTTCCCAAGCCTAAGCCCAGCAGCAAGGAAATTTTTGGCCCAGTCCACCCTGGTACATCTCCCCTTTTCTCCAATAACCTCTAGTCACAGAAGAAAAGTCAGAGTCATCAGGTACAAATGTGTACAGAGTCCTTTCTGCAGTGAGTCCTAAGGTGCAGACATGTACAGAGCCCTAAGGTACAGATGTGCACAAAGCCCTAAGGTGCAAATGTGTACAGAGTCCTAAGGTGCGGACGTGCACAGAGCCCTAAGGTGCGGACGTGCACAGGGCCCTAAGGTGCGGACGGGCACAGGGCCTAAGGTGCGGACGTGCACAGGGCCCTAAGGTGCGGACGGGTACAGGGCCCTAAGGTGCGGACGTGCACAGGGCCCTAATGTGCGGACGTGCACAGAGCCCTAAGGTGCGGACGGGCACAGAGCCCTAAGGTGCGGACGGGTACAGAGCCCTAAGGTGCGGACGGGTACAGAGCCCTAAGGTGCGGACGTGCACAGAGCCCTAAGGTGCGGACGTGCACAGAGCCCTAAGGTGCAGACGTGTAAGGTGCAGACGTGTACAGAGCCCTAAGGTGCAGATGGGTACAGACCCCTAAGGTGCAGATGTGTACAGAGTCCTACATTTCTGGTACGTGCAGAGTCCTAAGCTACAAATATACCCAGTGTCCTGCGGTACGGATGTGGGGCTGTAATGGCTCAATCTAGTGCTGGGGAGATTGCGTGACAGAATTGAGGACTGAAGCCTTTGCAGGCAAATGAACCAATGTCTATTCCACATCTGTCCTAAGACACAAAGCTACACTGCTTCCCCAAGGTCGGTTAAATAAGATCTGTGACCTCTCTGTGACTCCATTTCCTCATCTGCGAAACGGGACTGGTAAGTTTTTCTGTATACGGGAATTATGTGATTTCTTTCCCTTGTCACACTTCGACCACAATGCTTTCTATTTAGTATTATTGTTTGTGCTTATGATCTGGAGTTCACTTAACACCCGTAGTTCTAAGAACCTAAAATCACAGAAGAGATTCAGTATCAGTCTGCATACTTCCTTATTTTACTGGCTATTTTGCATTTTCTATATGAAAAATCTAGGATTCCATTGATTTGGGGTAAAATTACTAAAATTTTTCTGAATGAGAGAGGAATGCAAACTTCAACTCTTAGAAAACCAGCGTCATGTTAGGCCACTTTCACCTCCTCCATACAAACACGTAAATACTATTTTGTGTGTGTTGGTTGAAGAACAACAGAAAGATTTTAGGTCCAAAAGGGAACATACCCAAAACAGGCCCTTGGGCAGTGTCCTCGAGGGATTTGGCTGAGCTACAGTACTGTAATGGAACCAACCGCTCCCTTAGTTCCAGCCACCAGTGGAAACAGCTTTCCGTTTAATTGACTGGTGGCTTGACCATTGCAGAGGTGCGCGGGAACACAGGCATTACAGAACAAAACAAAGTGCCCCATTAAAGTAGATCGCAATGAAAGAAACAAGGATCTGCCGGGAACTGGCTTTCTATAAATTACCCCAGTTTGAATGTCAGGGGATTTTTTTCAAGTCTTCATTATTTCGAGTTATTTTATGTTTTCAGGGACAAATGTAACTGAGGGTCACCCTTCTTAAGGCCTTGAAACAATTCTCTCCTCTATTTTGAAACTTGGGTAGAGAGTCGTTGAAAATTATTCTAATTCCGGCCAATTCCTAAGTTCGTAGTCTTTCACTGATATCTGACATTATATGCTCTGTTTTAAGAATTCAGATAGTTTCCTACTTTGTCCTCTAAAAGGAAAAATGGTTCTTTTGGTCGGGCTGGGTTTGTATCTCTACCTCTCCACCTCCCTGCATTAACTCTCTCACTTTGTGCTGCCTTCTCTTGTCAAAAAAGGGGGCTATGTTTTAGTCCTTTCTCTCTATTCTGTCACTTCAGATTCTCAGTTGCTAAGTATTCCAGGAGCACACCAGAGGGACTTTCTCATGGTGTGATTTGCAAACTTTGAAATAACACCCACCAGCAGAAGCACCATATGCTCCAGAGTTACACAGTAAACTGACAGAAGCATTTCATTTGTCATTTAAATTCAGAAAATGTCAGCAATTTTCATAGCCAGAAATTGCCTAGATGCCTCTCTGGTTAACAAGGAGAAAGTACATTTATTCTAAACACACATGAAAATACAAAACTTTATTTTGTGATTCTAGAGGAATTAAAAGTAGCAATGCCAGTAGCAAGAGCTAAAAAACCCAGTGAGCCTCTGGGAAGACATACCAAGTTTCTTTGCTTACTTTATATCCTATTTGTGCATATCTAGGTAGAAGGTTTTATCCATAAAGTTTATGGTATTTCAAGTACTCCCTTCCTGTGACACTGGTTATTCAAATGTACTCTTTATAACAAAATATAATACCAAAGAATATTTTTAATCCACTAAAGGCCTTTAACATAAAACACAAGCTGCTTCCTTTGTGATTAAATGTCATCCAGCTGAACTAACTACAACAGGGCCAAGAGAGAAAACTACTAGGCAATTCTTTCTAATTAAAGGATGTTAATTACTCCTAAATACTACACACTTTCTATGTTACAAAGGTTCATCTACAATCGATGTCATTACGGCACTAAAAAAATTAACAACCCGGTAATTGTGACCAGACTAGTTCATACTGTAAAGTGTTTTCACAAGGCAATCACTCTACTGGTATTAGACATAGTACATAAGAGTGTTTGTTCTTCATGACTAAATGTTGATGACATGATAGAACCAGAAGCAAGAACCATGTGATAACAATAAATGGAACACAATAAGGCTCTCAGACTTACCATTCATGCTAATTCCATGTCAGGCTCACAGCCTCTCTGAAATAGAGGATTCTAGACTGAATTCTTCACTCTCTGTGTGACAGGTAATTTGTGACCCACAGAGAAACTCTTAGTTGCTAGAACATTTTCTCACTTGACACAACAGTCTGTGATAGTTAACTATGGTGTCACCTTGAATAAGAAATATTTAGCTGATTGGTTTCACACAGTTATGGGGGTGTCTGGACGATGGACTTAGGACTTAGGGAAGAGAGAAGACCACCAACCATAGGCTTGGAGCCTGGATGGGATAAAAACGCGAAAGAGAGAAGTCTCCCTTCTGCTTCTTCTGAGGAGCTCCAGGCTTTGCCCTCAGAGACTTCCAGGGCAGGCTTTCCAGCTGTCTGTGCAGGTCCTCTGGTTTCCTCATAGGCACTCACATAGGTTTGCACAGTGAGCTCCAGGATTTCAATTTTTGACTGGATCCTCTGGTTCTCCAGAACATGGATGACCCTCTTGTATTCTACCACAGCTTGTAAACCACATCTGTATCTATACCTATACGATATAGGTAAAGGCATAGACATATAGATATAGCTATGCATAGATATACAGATATTCTGCCCCTCTAGTGAACCCTAATTGATACACAGTCCTTTAAGGTGAATGCAAATACTCCTTTTAGCATCTGAAGACTTTGAGGCTCAGATACAAAGGCAGGAGGATCTCAAGTCTGAGCCCAGCCTGGGAAACAGTGATTAGCAGAGACTGTCTCAAAATAAAATATAAAGAGCTGAGAAGGCAGCTCACTGCAAAGGTTCTGGGTTCATTCTCCAGTAGAGAGAGAGAGAGAGAGAGAGAGAGAGAGAGAGAGAGAGAGAGAGAGAGAAATGTTAGGAAAGGAGAGAGGTGAAGGAGGAGGAAGAGGAAGAGAGGGGAGATTGGAGAGAGGAAAGTTGCCAAGTTTGTCCAATTTATCCATCAGTGGCAGAGCTATACTTAAAACCAGACTGTATGACTTCAACATTCAGGGTCTTTCCACTAAATCATGCTCTCTCTCACATAAAGGAAATAAAAATTCTCATTTTGCTTTATGAGATAACATTCATTCTTCCTTCCGTGTCACTTGTCCACCAGCTCTGCTGTATTTATTTCAGGTTTGGCTCAAGAGGCAGCTCGTGGACTTAGTCCATTACTGCTGTGTGACAGCTTGCGCGTGCTTTGTCCCCCAAGGGTTCATGTGCTGGGGTGGGGTCCCCAGTGTGCAGAGGATGCAGTGGTGGAGACTGTGAGAGGTGGGGCCTCTCTGGAGGTGGTTAGGTCTTGGGAGCAGCACCCCAAGGAGGGGTTTGTGCAGGCCATGCACAGTGAGTTACCTCTGCCTAGAGCAGCTGTGATAAAGTGAGTCACTCTGTACACTTGGGCCCTCCCGCCCACACCTGTTTCCCTGGCTGCTTTCCTGTGATGTTATGGTGGAGATCTGAGACCCAACAGGGCCAACCCAGTCTTGGACCTTCAACCTCTAAAACTGTGAGCTACATAAACCTCTTTTTTATAAGGTATCTAGTGTCAAGGACTCTTTTATAGCAACATAAAACAGAGTAAGATGTGATCCTATTTTTAAAAAATACTGGAAATTGGGTAATTTATAGGCAGTAGAAATTTATTTTTCACAGTTCTGGAGGCTTGGAAATCTAAGATCAAGGCTCTGGTGGGTTCCAGTTCTGGTGTGGGCTGCGTCTCTCTGCTTGCAAGACAGAGCCAGCGATCCTCAGATGGCAGATGGCTCGTTTGCCCCTCTCTGTAAGCTCACGGATGCGTTGTAAGGACAGAGCCCTCCTAGAAGCTCCACCTTTTAAGACATCATTTGAGCTAAGGTTCCACGTATGACCCCTGGGGGCACGTCCAGGCATACAGAAAAGAGAACTTCAGCCCTGACGCTGTCACTGGGGGGAACGCTAACTTGGAGAAGTCACTCCATGCCCCTGAGCCTTGGTTTCCTCATCAAGAAAATGAGTAGTAAACCCTAAGGCGCTCCTTGGATTACCTCAGTGAGCAAGGACCTAGTGCACTGGGAAATGAGATATGCAGAAAAGTATAAATATCAGTATAAGATAAGGTGATTCAGTCAGGTTCTGTGCAGGATAATGACTAGAGAGGAGAGAGGGACTTAGACTGTTTGTAATCCCAGGAGTGGTATTTCTTTTTAGATAACTAAAGCTGATCCGTGTTCACAGGCTATCTCATAGCTAAGTTATTGCGTTACTGAATAACCAGGTGTGTGACCCTTGGGTTCAGACACACAGAACGGACAGCGTTCAAATCCAGTCTCCTTTGGCTCTCACTTGCTGGAGCTTAAGGTACTTTACCAGCCATTCATCATTGTCTCATCTTAAGAAACGAATATTGAAGTGTATCTCCCTCACAGCCAGAGTGGGCTTGGTGCACATGTAAGCGCTTACAGAGCTGCACAAAGCCCTGTGCTCAGCAGACCTTGCGGTTGACTGAGGTCTGTTGTCGCTGACTTTTTTATGTAACTTTTTCTTTGAACTTGCCTTTTTGTAGGTGAAGTTTAAGGTGACAGTGGACCACTCAGGGAGCACGCAGAGCGAGTGCATCTGCCCCGGCTCGCTGCTGCCCCGTTTGCACAGACCACTAGGGATGCCCGTGAGCACAGAACTGCAGGGCACCTGCCACGGGTCAGGGGAAGTCAGTGAGGCCCAAAGCAAATACTGGGTGAGTGTGTTAGTCTGTGACTAGCAGATGGGGAAGGACCACTTTTTCCCTTTGAACCAGAACTTGTTGGAAATAGAGAAGTTACTTACATCCCCAAAATCAAAGACAACTGAGGAAGGCTTTAGAGCCTTGCTGACTTTCATGTTGCTTATATTGGAAAGGATGATCTTGAAGGAAAGAAAAAATTGCACAACACGTGGTTTCTCTTCTTTCTGGACCTTCTTTCCTTATCTGTCATCCAGAGGTTGAGAACATTTCTAGAAAGTGCACATCTCAAGAAGTGAAATAAAAACACTCGAGTTAGTTTTGCACAGCATATGGGAAAAGGTAGTGACCTCTTTTGTATTTATTCCTGAAATGTCACACCATTAACAATGTAGGGTAAAAGGTGCATCAAGAGACAGAACTTAACAGTGCACACACTACAACTGATGATAGCTAAATCTTGGAAGCAGCCTATAGGCCCATCATAGATGAACAGGCAAAGAAAATGTGACGTACACACACAACAGAGTACTACTCAGCCATACAGAAGGATAGATTTGCATCATCTATAGCAAAATGCATGCTCCTTGAGTCCATAATGCTAAGTGAAATAAATCAGATGTGAAAGATTAAACATCGCATGATTTGACCTTATATGAGAAACCCAAAATATAAGTACTTTAAAGAGAAAAATAAAAGACAGATGATAGGAAACAGGAAGGTAGACTTTGTGGAGATGGGAGAGAGACCCAGAGTTTGGGGGAGATGGGAAAGTGGAGAGGGAAAAGGGAAGTAAAATTGATAAAGACATGATGCATGTATGTACCAATTCCTCGAGATGAATGTAATTATTATGTATCGCAAACATATACTAATACTTAAAAACACAGGCTCTGGAGTCAGACTGCCTATGTCCAGGTTAAAATGCACTTTCTAGCTCTGTGATCTTGGGCAGGTCAGCAGTCTATTCTGGGTCTCAAAAAAATCACAGGGCAAACGTCACAGGACTGTGGTGGCAGACCAGCAAGTTCATGCCCTAGAACATCTATAGAACTTGTAGGTGTTGATCACATTTTTGCAACTATTAGTTTGTTTTGTTTTTGTGATTGGAATACAGAGGAAGAAGAAATTAATGACAGTTTGGAGACATCAGAGGAGGCTTCGCACAGGACCTGACATTGAAGGTGTCCCTCTGACCTTCCAGTCAGGAGTAAAGTTGGTGGACATGAAAAGTCCGCTGTCTGGCTGGCTTGAAGGGGCCCTGCATCATTAGTGACTTTGATGACCAAGGCGCATTCATCTGCGCCATCTCAAAACTTTCCAATAACTTTGGAAAAACTATTTAGGTTAGTACGCAGTTCTCTCTCCAGGTTGATTTATGCTGTTAGGAAGACCATTATAAGAAAAAATACAACTCTTTAAAAACATGTAGTTGTCAGAAACAATCCAAGGTACCCTCACTGAAAGACTGCATCAGAGAACCTCTTAGCAGAATCAAATTGCTCCTAATGCGCAGGCATGCCCGGGAATCCATCAGCCCTCTCCTGCAGTTCCTGTCTGCTCGTTTTATATACTTGCCCAGTTTGACATGAAATCCAGAGACGGGCTGCGAAGTGTTGTCAGCATAAAGATGGGAAAGAGGTGATGTACTAGGCTAATAAAAGGACTCACAAAGGTCCCTGAAGTCATAAATCCTTCTTGCAGCTTTTAAAATCTGTTTCCTTTGTAGGGTTGCTATGCTAGAGCTTTGACAGAGTGCCCTTACTGTCCTCTCCCTGCATGTGGGAAACCCCGAGCTAAGTGCATGGAGGGAAGAGAAAATGCAGTGTAACTTCCTGCCTGTGCTCTTCTCCTTTCCCCTCCAGCCTTGTGGAAGGCGAGAAGGGCAGGATTCCCTCGGTCTTCCGGCCCGTCCTCCCTAGAGCGACCTGCCATCCCCTTCCATTCTGATGGTTACCCCCTTCCCACACGTGCTTGAAGGGTTACCCAGCTCTGAAGCGGCCCTCTAGATCCTGGCACCAATCCTTAGCATTTTTACTAGGTAGGTGGGTTTCTTTGTAAGTCAAAGTCCTCAGGCAAATCTGTCAGGAGTATTGGAAAGGGTGCACTGGATATTTAACTTAAGCCAACAGATGAACACTGTCCAGAGACTCCACAGACAGGTCACCTTCAAGCATGAGCCGTGACCATAGAACTGGCTCCTTTCCCATTTCTGTATTGGGGAGGATGTGCCTTTCTACGCTTGGGAAATACAAATGTATTTTTACAAGAAATCAGGCAAAAGGCAATTTAAAAAGTAAATTGATAATTTGCAACATAAAAATGTACAATCCCAAAGATAATACTAGAGCATTTTTATTGTTTTCTTTACCCATACATTACTTTTCATTACATAGTGTAAATATGCTAAAGTTGTTGAAGATATACAAAACTTAAGTGCCCTGGCCCTAATAAAGATGTTTAAGAATAAAACTTTTAAAAAAAGAAAAGAAACCCTACTTTTTAAAAAATGTAAATCTGTTAGCTTTTCCATCCCACCATCCCTAGGGAGCGGTGTGCTTCTCCCACTCCGTCATGATGTGCACAGACGCTTGGGTGCGGCTCGCCACGTGTGTTTTTCTGCTTCTAGGAGATGAACGCATCCGCATGGGACCAGAGCAAAGACGACATGAGGCCAAATCACAGATGACTGGCAGGTGGTGGAGGTGAGGTATGAACTTCACCACAGGAAAGAGCAACATTCATCTCAAGTCGACAGCGTTTAGAGCCATACAAAAAATCCAGTCCCGTTAGTTAATAACCACTACTTCAAGCTTTATTTACCTTACACAGCTTCAGCCTTCATGTCCTTCACCAGATTTGAGGCCATATGACTTTGGCCTATTTTAACAATCAGCTTTGCTCTAGGAGGGTGATGATTACCACCGCCTGCTCACTAGCCCTGCTTATGGTGAGGATGGGCGCAGTTCAGGAGGAGTCATATGTCCAGAGGTTGGGCCAGAAAATTGTTCTGAGTGTCAGGCTGAAATCAAGAAGCTCTTCACCTGTAGCTTTGGGGCAGAAAAAAAAAACTCAGTATTATGGTCAAGAAGTGAAGCTTAAAGCTAAAGTTGTGAAGCTAATGGTCATGCCCAAATTATCAGGTGAGGTGGAAGTGGAAAGTTAAGCAATGGACCCAAAAAACAGGAATGGATACCAAAATCCATTAGGAAGAGTAAGTGCTGTACTAGTGACCTACAGCACAGAGGGGTGACTAGGGTTTGCAACAATATGTTACATACTTTATAAAAAACTGAAAGAGAAAGAGCTGAGTCGTGGGGCCACCCTTGCAATCCCAGCACTCTGAAAGCCTGAGGCAGGAGGATCACAAGTTTAAACCCAGCCCAGGCATTTTAGCAAATTACAAGATTATGTCTCAAACTACAGAATAAAAATGGGCTGGGGATGGAGCTCAGTGCAAAGGTCCTGGGTTCATTTCTCGGTACCACAAAGTTTTTTAAAAATTAAAATGAAGAAAAAATTAGAAGAGAGAGGCTGGAAGTTTTCCAAGACAAAGAAATATACTATTTAAGGAGAGCAAAATGCTAATTATCCTGACTTGATCATTATATATTACATACATGTATCAAATTATCACATGGTGTTATGGTTTGTGTCTGGATGTCCCCCCAAAGCCTCATGCAGTCATGGGTGGGGCTTCTAGAGTTTATGATTGATCCTTGGTCCAATGATGGGATTACGGTGTAATGTTACACCTGCCCCGGAGCAGGTAGTTTGCACACAACATAAGGAAGGGAAAGAGGCTTGCTCTCCCCACCTGCTCCTCTCCTTTTGCTCTTTCTGCTTTTGCTGTTTTCCACCACCATGAACTTTTGCCCTCTGCAATATGCCACCCTACCTTGGAGCCAACCAAGTAGGGCCTGAAACCCCCACAAACTGTGAGCAAAATAAACCTTTCTTTCCTTAATTCTGAGCATCAGGTATTTCATCCCAGCAATGAGAGAAAAGTAACCAAGACACATGGTATCCCACAAACATGTATAATTATTACAAAACACTTTTTTAAAAAGTAGACAATCAAGTCTGACATGGTAGCTCATGACTGTAATCCCAGCACTTGGGAGGCTGAGGCAGAATGGCTCCTGCAAGTTCGAGGCCGGCCTGGACTACATAGTGAGTTCAAGGGCAGCCTAAACTATATAATGAGACCACATCTCAAAAAAAAAAACAAAACTAGAAGACCAGCTCTGTTTTGTGAAGATATCAAGAATCAGGAGCCTAAGACTTCAGGCCAATAACATGGTAAAAGAATATTTGAAATATGTTTTTTAAGAAACCTCAGAATCCTGAAGATATTCAAAAGAATATTCCCAAGGCTCTAAAGGCAATTCTAAAATAGTAATTCCAAAACTGTTCTTATCAGTGACAAAGTGACATTGAAGTAGATGTATAACATCCTAAGATGCTGCCTTTGAGGGGGAAAAAAAGCGCCTATTTCAGTATATGAATTCTGACATATTTGTTAAACATCAGACATATTACACTGGAGTGACTCTTTAAATATGCAGTATGTTCAGGTATGAGAAAAGCCAACCTGAAACACTGGTGTGTTTTATTTCTTTGTTGCTAGAGGTCCTATCCTTCCTTTGTTGTTTTTGCTCAAAACCTAGTCTTTTTTGAAAATATTCATGTGCGCATGAGAGGATAGATTCTGTACATTGTTCTTTGAAACTTGTTTTCCACATTACCGCATGCTCACACATCTCTTTCTGTGGGGCGGAATGACTCTGTTTTTCTTTATAACCATCAAGTGCACAAATCCACAGAGAGTGTGCATGGCACGGATCGTGATAACTTTCTCATGTTGAAAGAATTGGGGGAGGGGAACTATATTAACTTTGTATCAGCAGGTGAAGCTCCTTAACTTTATTTGAAGCCTTTATCACCCTGTAAGGAGAGGTAAGTTGATTTGCTAGGTCAGTTGGTCTGGTGACAAACCCAACGACTGGGATTCAAGTGACAATCTGAATTTCACTGATGGGCTTTGAGATCGGGGTGAAGCTGCTTTGTCTTCTGGAATTGTAGTTTCTCCTCTGTGCCTCCTACCCACTTCACAAAGATGTTGTGAATATTAACTTTAAAGTGTCCCAAGCACTCCTGAAAAAGGCATGCTCCAAATGCAAGATACTACGTAATCTGAAAGACTCCATTTCATGAGTATCATATAAACTATCAGGAGAATTTTATCTAGAAAGTAGTTACTTTGTGCTAAATCCAGCTAAATAATGGAAGAAAAAAGTACACAGAAGAGAAATTAATATAATGTCCTACAGGTGGCTACACAAGTTATACTTTAGGCATGAATAAAAGTAAATCAATAAGCAAATCAATTGTAGCAAGTGGTTTACACTACTGAAAGGCTTGATTTTCATTTCCATTTGATTATGGACACACAGAGTGCAGGGCAGAGATATGAATTATATTGTGCAAACAGCACAATATCATCAGTCACCCAAAATATGCAAATGAAATCACAATACCATAACTACACACCTAGTCAAACAGATAAAATTAAAAAGACCACCATGACCGAAGTTTGGTGAAGATGTGAAGCAATCAGAACACAAATAAATAGTGAGTGCGACTGTGGAGTGGTATAAGTACTTTAGAAATGACTGTGTCGTTTTTCATAAAGCCAAGCATAACCCATATAATGACCCTACAACTCCACCTTTAGGTGTTTACCCAAAATTGCTAACAACTATTTTTAAAGGCTTGTATAGTGATTTTCCTTGCAGATTTAGTCATGCGAGCCTTAGATTGGAAACTCCCATCAATTGGTGAATAAACAAATTGGGTATACTACACTATAGCATCTTACTCAACAACAAGAAGGAGTAAACTGACACAGCAACAATTTAGATATAGATCAGACAACATTTTGGGTGAAAAAAACAGAATAATAGACGGCATCAAAAGAAAAATCTTAAATGTTCCTATAATCATCTCAACCACAGATAATGGCTGCCGGCGCTTTGTTGGAAGATAATCTTCTGGTGTTTTTCTACTCTTAAAAACATAGGTGGGTATACATATAAATTTTGGGAGGGTTGCTAGGAATCAAATTCAGGACCTTGCACTTGCCAGGCTGAAATCTCCATCTGATTTCCACAATTAGCAAAACTTAAAACATGGGCATCGGGGTTTTCATTTTTGATCATTATAAACAATACTGCAATAATAATTCATATGTGGTATTTATATCTTTAACATCTCTTCAGAAGCCAGGTGTGGTGGCACATGCCTGTAATCCCAGTGCTCGGAAGGCTGAGGCAAGAGGATCATTGTGAATTCGAGACCAACCTGGGCTACAAAGCAAGCTCAAGGCCAGCCTGAACTGCATAGTGAGACCCTGTCTCAAAAAGACAAAAAAAAAAAAAAAAAAGAAAGAAAAGAAAAAGAAAACCCATTTAGGGCTGGGGATATACCTTAGCGGAATAAGCACTTGCCTGGCAAACATAAGGTCCAGAGTTTGATCCTCGGTACAGCCAAAAAAAAAAAAAAAAAAAAAAAAAGTGACATTTTATCACTTCAGTTATTTCCTTATGGTGAATTCCTAGGAGTGGCATTTCAGAGCCAGAATATATACTTCTAAAGTCCTGTAGTACATAAATACTGTCAAAAGACCCTCTTTAAAGGCTATACCAATTCCTAGTCCTACCAGTGAAATACAGGAATTGTCATATCCCACATCTTTGCCAATAGTAGGCATGGCCATTCTTTTTGACCTTTAATGAATTAGGTATCTAATATGAATTATGCTAATTCCCTGCCAGGGGACCTCCTAAGGCTCTGTGTTGCCTGTGACAGCTATCCTCAAACTGCTTGGGATCAGGAGACCTCTTCAAGCTCTTAATAATATTGAAGGCCCCAAGGAGATTTTGGCTCTGTGGATTTATACTTATTAATATTTATTAGAAATTAATATATTATACATTTATACAAATATAAACCAAAATTTTTCATCTAGTTCATTAAAAATAAATTTATTACACATTAACAAACAACTTTTTTGAAAAAAATTTTTAAAAAAATAGACACGTGCCATGGCTTTATATTTTCGCAAATGTCTTTGGCAGCTGGCTTAAGCGAACACATTCTACTGTGACAGGAGCTGAAACAGCTATTTGCTTCTGCATGCAATTTGTTGCAATCACATAGCCTCTGGAAAACGCCCCTGTACGTTCAGAACAGGGAGCAAGCGCAGTAGCGCACCCCTGTACTCCCAGCAATCTGAGAAGCTGAGGCGGGAGAACAGCAAGTTTGAGCTCAGTCTGGAAAACTCAGGGATTTAGAGAGAGCTTGTCCCAAAAGTTAAAAGAAAGTATCCTAAAGGGCAGGAGATGTAGCTCAGGACAAAGGTCCTGGGTTCAATCTTCAGGATCGCAGGAAGGAAGGAAGGAAGGAAGGAAGGAAGGAAGGAAGGAAGGAAGGAAGGAAGGAAGGAAGGAAGGAAAGAAGGAAGGAAGGAAGGAAGGAAGGAAGGAAGGAAGGAAGGAAGGAAGGAAGGAAGGGAAAGAGAGAGGGAGAGAGGGAGAGCAAGAGAGAAAGAAAGAATGGGTGCAAAAATACGTGTCTTAGTTTTGTTTGAATACACTTCTGGCATCACGAACCTCCTAAATGGTCTTGGCGACCCTAGAGATGTCTGGGCGTAAGTCCAAGGGAGAAGTCTAACTCTTAGGCAGGTTGTATGAGTTCTTTCACGATTCAACCCTGAATGGTCCTTCGTTATCCTCTCTGGCATAACCCTTCTGAAAGCCATACAAAATTCTGGCTGTTTCAAGTGCACTGTGAATTTGCAGTCCTATGTGCTTTTGCACATACTGTTTTCTCTTCTAAGGGTGTCTGTGCCTAACTGTCCTACTGGGGTCTGAAGGGTTACCCAATACACAATAACCTTCTTTAAATCAAAGAAAGGGGAGGAGGAGAAGAGGAAGGAAAGGAGGAGAGGGCAACAGGAAGGGGGGGGGAGACACAGGAGAGAGCAAATATTACCCCTATCGCCAATGGGGCTGCTACAGAAGAATGCAACTCGCCGCATGGCAAAAATGGGCTCCTAATATTCCACCCCTAGAGCCACAGGCCCGGCTGTCCAGCTGTAGGCAGCAGTAGGTGAGCTTCCGCAAATAACCCCCTACCTGTTACTCAGTTTTGCTAATGGAGGAAGGTCTTACCTGCCAAAAAAGGAAGCAGGAAAACTCGAACCACATACAAATATCCAATCCCTTATCCTCTTCCCATAACCAAAACATAAAATCAGTCACTCCCTCTGCCGGGAGGGGGACTGGGAGAGAAGGGAGGAGAGGCCCGCTGGTGACTTCCTGCCCAGGGACGCACCCGGGAAGGGAGACAAAGTGCTGTACTCGCCCAGCGGCCCTCAGACACGCAGGCCTCAGTCCTGTTCTCCACCCACAAATCCCCTGCCGCACTCAAGCGTTACCTCGTGCATGAAACTTATCCAATTTCCTGACATATGCTATGCCCTGTGGAATCTTTCACACAAAACACATTCAAGTGACGTTAAAATTATTCTGTGCAAGGCACCAAGGATATAAACACAAGTTAGATACTATCTCCACCGTCCATAACCTGGGGAGAAGACAGCTAATGACAGCATCTCTGAGATAGCTCTCAGATTTTTATTCCTGACACTTGTTCCTTCAGCAAATTTAGAAGCACCAGGCACACAGGCATCTTTATTCGACTAAAATGATAATTTACCCATGTCATTGCACCATCTGAAATCTGCCTACATCGTTTGACCCTCACAAATCTACTCAACTTTCACCCTGCCCCTGCGATCTTTTCAAACTATTCTCATTTCCTATCAAGATCTAGCAGGACCAGTGTCACCAGTAATTACCTCCCAAGCCCAACAATTCATTTCTTAGTCTCCGTATTTCCTCAGTAATTTTATACTTGGGTGGATGCCTTTGTGTGTTTGTGTGTTTCATATTTATAGCTATAATGGTAGGGACCTGTAGGAGCACAGCTCATTACGTTAAGGACCTGGAAATAACACAGGCTGATCGCAGATCCTTAGACTAGCAGTAAATATAATAAAGCATCACGTAACACGTTTCACCTAAAGGAGCGCCTTGCTTTTGTCCTGTAACAGCTCATTAGAGGGCCCGTTGTACTGCTATTTCTCCCCATCCCCACGGCAGCCCACAGACCGCATGAGAACATGATCACAGCTGCACGTGATTTGAGGTCGTGTTATTACTCCTGAAATTCTTGGAATGGCACAGAGCCTTCCTCTTGCCAGAGTGCTGGCTCGCAATCTGTGACAGCAGTTAAAAGCACAGACACAAGAACCAGAACAACTGACCTCAAATCCCAGCTCTATGTGTGGTCTTGAGATAAATCATTTTAACTTCTTCATGCCTCCATCCATCCGCTCATCTGTAAAATGATGGTAATAATCATACCTGTCTCACAGGTTTGTTGTAGGATTGAAGAGTTAATATTGATAAGGCTCTGAGAACGGTGCCCATCACATGTGTGCGTAAATCGTCAACTATTTCTGAGCAAAGATGGGCCCAAGGAATTGTACATTTCCTTAACTTCTAGTGACTTGAAATATGCATTTAATAAGCACTCAGAAAACACTAGATATTGTTTTTGGGTCTGAATTGTATGGGCTACATCGAAACCTTTTATACCTTGTCACTTCAAAAGTTTTTTTCAAATTAGAAAGCCAGTTAGTTTTTTTTAAAAAATGAATTTCTAGCACAAATACCAGGCATATACATACGGAATCTGCCAGTTATAATCCTATTATAATTTTAACTGGTATAATTCTATTATATGATGTCCAAAGAAATCCACATTCACTTTTTGAGACAGGATCTACATAACTATGTTATCCAGGCTGGCCTCAAATTCATAATCTTCCTGCCTCAGCGTCATGAGTGCTTGGATTACAGGTGTGCAACACCATGACTGGCTCATACCTACATTTAAAAGCTCAAATCAAGCACTTACACAGCTGTAATATCTCTGCCTTGAAAAAATCTTGCTCCAGGTTTGTCAAATGCTCTAATCAGTCCACTAGGTATGGACTTTGCCAATTTAAAGACATACTCTAATAATATATTAAATACTCCCACCAAGCTTGGAAGGTGAGGGCTGGGGCCTTAGTTCAGTGGTGGAGGACCTGCCTGGCAAATGTGAGGTCCTGAGTTTGATTCCCGGTACCACCCCACTCCCAAAAAGAACTTGGAAAGTGAAACTAACTTTCAACTAAGCAACAGCTTAAGCAGTGAGTAAATTTGGCACATGAGCTCTTAAGTCACTTCAAAAGCATTAAAACATATTTCAAAGATTTCAAACATACAACTATTTTTGCTGCCACTCAAAACATGAAATAAACATTACTTTAAAAAAGATATGGGCTTTTTTTGTCTATCAAAACAAACAGCTTAATGAATAAAAATTGTTTTCCCAAACCATTTTTCATACATTTGCCACACTCACCCAGCAAGTTTCAGAATCTAAAATTAGAAAAGCCAGGGTAAAATTACCATTTCCCCACACCACCCCGAAGGTAAAATATATGGAACTTCACCTATGGCTATTTTATGCAAAACTACTATTTGGAACCTAATTCACTAACGACACTGCATCTTACCTACTTGTAGGGCAGTGGTTTTCACATTTACCTTGTGGACTGGTCTCATTTTATAATCATTTGTATTTCTCCGAAGGATAATTGTTTTTAAAATTAACTTAATAAATCCGGAGCACCCATCTTAGGTAAGGGGCTGCACAGAATATGTAAGGTTCAAAGCTCATTGTAAGAGTTCTTCTCTTCATTCATTTTTTCTGTTGCTGTTCTGCGAGACAAGCTCTTGCTTCATATTCCTGGACGGCCTAGAGCTCCCCGTGACTACCTTTTAGAGTTCCCACACAGGGCAGGCAGATAAACCCAACACAAGACTAGCTGTTCTGTCTCTACCCCTTTAGAAGTTGTAGACCTATAGTGCTATCCTGCTGAAGAATACACATGCCAGCCAGCCCTCGGACCTAGGCCACCACCCCATCACATGTTCTCTCCTGGCCCCCAAGTTCTTATTCTGCACTCTCCTAGCAAAGCCTGGATCCCTACAGCCCCCAGGATATATCTCTGTTGTAACTCTGCTGATGCACTGAGAGCCTCTTACGAAAAACTTCCTCTTGATGTTTGACTTCCGGTCTTACTCAGGTTCAGGTTGGAGTTCCCTCTGCCAGGTCTGCTTTGTGAAACTAACAGTGTTTAGTCCATACGACTCCCACCCTTGGCCTCTCTTTGCCCCAACCATCCTCCTACCGTGGAAAATGAATCAGATGAAGACCCAAGGCAATAATTTTTATGATAAGAATTATGTAAAGAATGATAGAAACCAGTTGTCATAGAAAGTCAGAAAAGCGAGAAATGGCTTCTACATTGAACCCTCTTTTGCGAAGTTCCTTAAGCTAAAAAGGTGCCAAGCAGGAAGAATCAGAGCAAAAGGAGGCTGTTTATAATGCATAATAGGGTGAGATTAGCATTATTCAAAGAGTTTATTTATACACATCTGATTTTCCACTTTATTTTTGCAGTGATATCATAATGGTAGAGAGAATAACTGGAATTTCAAAAACTGCTTCTCCATGCCACACACTTTCCAAAATCAGTTCTATTATTTCCCTCCACATTCCAATAGGGAAGGTAAGTTTTATCTGAGGGTGAGATAGCGAATAATAACAGATGCCTCAGGCACTGCAGCGTCAAGCCCCACTTCCTAGCACTTTTAGAGTTGCTGTTGTAGCTACTATTTCAAAGTGAATCAGAATTTATATTCTTTGCAAACATAACAATTCTTCCTATTCAAATGTAACACACGAATTCCACCTCTGAGCAAAGCTGGTGGCACACACTGGGAGATGAAGCTAGATCTTATACGGATGGGTCTGCAGCTGGCAGCAGAAGTTCCCTGGACCCAGTCTGGCATCGAAGAAGAGAGAGATGAAGCTAGCGGAAAAGTCATGTGGCAAACCTATACTTACAGTGAGCAGGTGGCTGCTGAGGCAGGCCTAAAGGCGCTGGTCTCCGGTGACTAGGGAGAGCTGAGCACCAAGGAATACACTCAAACACACAATTCTGTATAAGGAACTCAAGTGTCTGCAAACAAGAATTCCTGCTAGCCAAACCATGGATGAGACCTATCTCCCATGCAAACTTCCTTCCTGTCGCTGGTCCAGACAAAACTGATGCTGTCCAAAAAGGAGTGTCTGTGCAAAGCTGCTACAAGAAAGAAAAGAAATAAATGGAAAAAAAACGTAGAAAATAGGATTACTATGTTTCCATAAAACAGAGAAAAACTTGAGGAAAAACAATGTGCCATAAACTGAAAAATAATAAACAAAAACCCAAATGAAACTATCTTGCCTATAAAGTAAGACCTCCTGTCAAATATATGAGGCCAAGGAAAGCTACTGAGGGCAACAGGAAACACAAGGTGCTGTGGTAGATGCCAGGGGACAGACATAGAATGGCAGCAATCCGACGGTGATAAACACATGGAAAGTAACAAGAATGACATGAACGAAAACAGAGTAAAACACAGTTGCAAAATGCAAAAGAACCGGAGAAAATAGGTAGATAGAACAGATTACAAAGCCTTAATATATGTAATAACTAGCATTCAAAAACATTTACAAATAGTAACAAAAGAGAAAAAAGTTAAAGGTATACTTCGAAGTGTCTTTTCAGAAATGTAAGTTATAACTCTATAGACCTGAGAGGTCACAATTCGCCCCAGGAAACATTAACACAAAACACTCAACCCTGCATCATGTTTTAGTAAGGTTACTGGAATTAAGAGGAAAATCAATTGTACACTGAGGCAGCAAAGTTTAAGTCAAAATGTTGCTCTCCAGAACAATACGCAAAACTAGAAAACATCAGAGTGACAGAACAAACTCTTCAGTGAAATAAGGTATGTGATGGGAGAATTGTATCCAGACAAAGACAATAAACATTTTCAAATGTGCAAAACCTGAAGATTAGGGTGCGCAAGCCCTTCTTAAGGAAATTTCTGGAAGCAAAATCAAGGAGATAAAGGGGGACTTGTCATGAATATTGGTTTCATTTAACTTTAGGGCTAAGCATAAGCAAATGTGGAGATTATGGTCAAAGAAACAATTTCTAATGATGTAGAAACAGCACCACAAGCTGTGGCAGGAAGGAGGGTGAGGCGGTGAGTGGCGGGTATTCTGTTCTCTTATCTAGTAGAGCAGGGGAAAAAGATGATTAAAGCTGACCTACCACATGGTTGACTCCTATGTACATTTCAAAGTCTAAAGAATAGAACATCAAATTAGTCACCAAGTCAGGTGAGTTCAGGAGAAAGATGAGGAAGAAGTAGAACAATGTATTGCTCTAGGTAGGAAATCAACAGAAACAGGTCTTAAGTACCTGGGGGAAAGGAGGCTGTCACATATTGCTGCTGAGGGTGTAAGGCCTCCCTAAACAGAACTCCACAGGAGTCCTTGGACCTATCATGTGGGACCAAGAGACAAGGGGTGACTTTGCACTCTCCACAGAGGATGAGCAAGAATGGAAATACACCCAAGGGCCGCCTAGTGCTTTCCGATTGCAAGTGCAGCTTTCTCTTGAGTACCACCTTGTTACACTGTGGTTGACAATGATCATGATTGGTGACAACCCTACATCTTTTGAGCAGTATGTTTCATCCCCAGCAGGCAGTCATGATCTGCATTTTCAGCCTCCATGGCAGCTAGCATGGAAGCATGTCAGGGAGGTCCTGACAGTCAGGCACACTGCACAGAACTTCCGTACCCAAGAGTGCCATAGGAAGAACCCGCTCTTGGCCACTGTGATAATACAGCTTTCACAGACAGCAAAGGCACAGGTCCTGGTACTAAGTAACCAGAGGCAACTGGGGATTGAGTGTTTATTGCTACAGTTTTAAAGAGTAGTTTGGTCCTTCTTTGTACTGGGCTGCCTCTACTTCTGAATATATCTGGTCTTCCTAGATATTCTTTAAGGTACTCAGCAAACTAAAAATAAGTATCTTTTCTGTATTATGAGAACTAAGAACCATGCCTCTATATAGGACTGGTGAAGCACACACTTAAAATACAAAAGACAAATGTAAAACATCCTTCACTGTTGAAAAGACCAGAGAACTAATGTTTTCATTAGCTCTAGGGGTCATCTGCATGAAACCTCCAAGAATCGGTGACACATGCCTCTCCCCAGAACATCTATTCCAAATGCAAGAATGAGCTCTGGGAAAACAGCTCTGGGTTTTAAGTCCATTACTATACTTGAATCACCAAGTTAGAGCATTCTAAATTGGTAAATATCAAGTACAGCTGAACTTTAGTTATCTTGGTTTGCTGAAATCCTCTGGAGATTTTGTGGATAGTGATTCTAAACCCATACAAAGTGTTTATTCTTGGCTCCAAAGCATGCGTTTGAGCCTGAAGTGGAATGAAGTTCACTGCCTACTGTGAAAGGATTAAGGATCAGTGTCGCTTGCACTGTTCCCTCTCCTACTCTTGCCAAGAAAAGCACCAAAATGGACACATTTATCCCAGAGCTTCAAGATAAAGAGCCGCGGCTGCTCGGTGGCCACAAGTCTCTGAAACGCAGTCCAAGGCTTTCTTTCCAGTCCAGTGGTTCTCAAAGTGGGTCCCAGATCCCAACATCAACACCATCTCGGAGCTCCCTGGTAATACAAATTCTGCGCCCCACAGCCAAGCCTCTGAGTTCAAAACTCTGAGTAAGGCTCAGAATCCTGTTTAGAAAGCTCTCCCCTCATGCTGAGGTGTTCTACAGTTTCAGGACCACTTTCTTTGGCAGCATAATTAAACCACTCCAATGAAAGGGGGATCTGCTTTGCAGAAGGGGATGGGGAGATGCACCTCCACGAGAATTACAGTACAAATCATCCAGGGAGTTCTTCCCTCCTAAAACCCAGCTTCGAATGTGGTCTGAACTCACTTCACCTTCCACGGAGGAGATAAAGGAATCTTGCTTACTAAAATGTAATATAGAAGTAACTTCTCCTGAGACTGTCAGATACTAAATACTCTTCAACCTTCACCTCAGGCAAAACAGTCCAGGTTCTTTTACCTTTATTTATCATCACTGGTGGAGGGGCATGAAGCCCTGTGGATTGAACCCAGGGCTTCACGTGGAGCTACATTCCCAGACCCATTTATTTAAATTTTGACGTTGGGTCTCACTGGCTCACTAAGTCACGCAGGTTAGGCTTGAATTGAGAGTCCTCTTTCCTCTGCCTCCTAGAGAGTGGGGATTACGGGTATGCCGCTACACTCAGTTTATAATTACTTTTTAAAACTTGTCATCATCCCTGTCCACCTCCAGAATAAAGTGTACTTCATCTTACTGATCAAGTGATTTGAAAACATTCCCTGTCATGGAACCAGAGAAACTAGTGCCACAAAACCTAGGTTTTTAATATAGTCTGCCTGTTGTATAACATATACTTTTCTTAAAAATCGAATTTTAAGTTAGTTCTTTCTAGATATTCTGATTCCTCTATCTCACCATTATTTTTCCCAGAAAAAAAGTTTTTAGTTCATTGTAAGGTCAGTAAGTATTTCACATACATTGGATTAAACATTCTGATTCTCATTTGCCCTATTAAATAAGAATTGACCAGATGGATATTTCTCTACTCTCTCTCCTGAGCAGGTTTTAGTTAATTAAAAATGATTATTTTTACTACATATTTTATATATCAGCCAGATGTTACCTGTGGTCATTTCTGGAAAGGATCACTTGGTGGTAATTATTAAATACATATTTTCCTTTGGGAGGCAAGACTCCCGAGTGTGATCAGGAAAATAAAGGGAGAGATTGATTTCACCTCATACACATTTCTTCGTGCCAAAATGAGCATAACATTTCATTCTGTTCGAAGCAAGATCTACTCAAATTCTTCTTTCTTCTTTATAGCTCTGCACTCGGGCCCTATTTACGTTGAGTCAAAAAAATTGTCAGGTTGATGGAAGAAAAAATTAATGTTGGTTTCCCTCTGTACTATAAGAGTAAGTTGATTTTCCTGAATGATTTGGTTTCTGTAAGACCGCTATGCAACACAGTGAAGCGTTCTGCTGCGTCAGGCACAGGGTCTGTAGCACGAGACTGGATACACTCCCAGCTCTCTGCCACAGACCCCACTTCTGCACAGGTCCCCTTGGGAGGTACTTCTGTTTTGTTCTCTTTTTTGAGACAATCTTGCTATGTAGTTCAGGCTGACCTCAACCTTACCATGCAGCCCAGGATGGCCTTGAACGTATAGCAATCATCCTGCTTCAGCCTCGAGAGCTGGGACCACAGGCACGTGCTTTCATGTCCAGCTTAAAGCTATTTTTCATATGAATTCACCTGAACATCTCTTTAGTATTGAGATAATCCAGGATGAGCCAGAGGATGCATAATTATAAAATTGTGATCATTCATTTTCTCCCCATGTGTACACACATTCAATGGAATTTTTTTTCACCTAAATAACAAAATTAAATTCAACCTTACAAAAAAATTCAGATGTGGAAGTCACTCAACATTGTGAAATTTTGATAGATAAAATCAGCACACTACCATGCTATTACTTAAGCTAAGTAGAGAAGGTAGGTCTTCTCCGAAACACCCTTACAAAGAATCCTGGAGACAAGAGTAAGGCCATATGCTGACAAACATAGTTATATACAGCAGCAGGCTGCAAAAGCAAACAAGTGCCCAACTCCAAAGACCTGGCCACGCCCCATAAAGTATTTCAGCCTGAGATACGGATGAGTGTTCTGGCCTCTGTCCTGACCTGGCACAAGCGACTTCCCATTAAGTCCCAAATTATATGATTGATTGTTTTTCAAGTAACTTTAAGGGCTAATAAGCCTTACTGAAAATGTTCAATAATTTCAGGGGTAGAGGGGCAGGTTGCTTCTATTAACTTTTAAGCTTTAAACACACAACATACCGGTTCATATTCTGATTGCATTAAACATCTGTTCCCAATGTTCTGAAGTACACAAATCTGCTAGTAGAGTTAATCACAGTCACCTTAGAAATGACCTCCTCCTCTTGTTTTCCTAGCAATCAACATTAAAGTTGCCTGTGTTACAACTGATTTCAAGAGCCAGGTAAGAAGGGGTAAGCATGCCTGATGAGGACCCCCATAGTCCTTGGAATAAATTGTCCCTCAAAATATAATATTACTTATCTGTGGATCAGGCCAGGCTCATCTGTCTCTAATAGGTTGGAGGGATTTACCAGTCTTTAATTTCCTATGTGCATCTGTAATTGTCCACAGAGGTCAATTTCAGTAGATGCCGCAAATAAATTAAAATTGAAGATAATGATGCCTGTTCACTTGATCAACTAAAATGACCAGCTGGTTTAATGGGAGGAAAACAGAAACCCCAGTGAAATTAGAATAGCTTCAAAGGTGATAGAATGTAATTATTTTTCTGTAATGTTTCTTCTCCAAAGGTGACTGTCCACTGCACCGGTGGGCACTGGGGCCAGCCTATTATGAAGTTAGATGTGGCATTCAGAGCCATGGACCATACCCAAAGGCACAAGTCAGGAGTCAGCATTCCGCCTGGACTTTGGGGGGAAAGAAGGATTTCTTTTCTGCTCTTATTTTAGTCATTTTCTTTACAGTTAAGAGAAGTGCTTTGAGGGATTTGTTTAATTGACTCCTGAGAGGCAAATTCTAACTTCGACTGGCACGAAGTGTTTTTCTAGTCATAAAATATTTTCTTAGATTTGTTCTAATTACCCTTGGGGTAACAGGATCACAGGGCTGAAAGAACGCTGGTATCACCTGCCTCGACCCCTTTACTTTTCAGATAGAAACAGAGGCGAGGAGATGTGAGAGACTGGACCGAGGTCCAGAGCTAGAAAGAAGAGGCAAGGACCGGGCCGGAATTCAGCAGATGAGACGATGAAGCCAAAACTGACTCCCAGGCCCAGGATTTTGCTTGCGAGTAACTGCAGGGTGGTTGCGGGAGGAGTAAAAGACTTGATAAAAGTCACCACTTAAGGAAACTTAGATTCTGTTCCGTGGTGGACAGGCAGGCCAGCGAAAACGCTAGAAGGCGGAACGGGAGACAGAGGAGCTGGCAGAGCAGGAGGCAGATCACCACCTCGGTGCTGGGCTCCGCACACCCACACCTCACCGTGCATGCGGCGCCCACAACTGGGCGGCCCTGCGCGGTCTCTGCAGCCCACCTGGGCTTGAGTCTTAACCTCGCATTTCCAGCAGTCTTGGCGTGTTGCTCACATTCACAGTCCCAGTCCTTCATCTGTATAGAAGGATGATAACATCGGTACTTACTATTGTGAGGATTAAAAACCTCACTGTACTTACCTTAGTATTATAGGGATTAAGTAAGGATTAAATGAAGTGATATTGGTAAAGAGCTTAGCACATAGTAGTACACTTAGCACTAGTGTCGCTGTTTGCTGTTTTCTTCTATTCACTATGCCTGAAAAATCTTAGGCGTTTCCGAATACAGACATAAGTCATACGCACTAGTAAAGAACGGAGGTGCTTTACCCAAGCTACATCCCCAAGGAACCTACAGCAGACACTCAAAAAGTCACTGATTAAACCTCTTTATATATTTAATATGCACTGTCATAATTGAAAGTAGTTTTTAAAAAAAAATAAACAACTACATGAGAAGCTTTTTATTGAAAAAACTGAATGACATTCATAGTTCCATATAACAACATCAGAAATTTGACGAGTAAAACCATTACTAAAAAGAAACATCTCTGGAAAAATCAAGGATGGAACTTCAAGGCAGGAAGTTAGTGTGGACCTGGCTCCTGGGGTCCTTGCAATAGCAGCTCAGGGGTGTCGTAATTTCGTTTGCGGGGCATACTTCCTGGGTAGTTTCAGTTTTTCTCCTGAGGGCATCTAAACAATCACAAACATTTTACCTGGAGTTTTTAGGAGAACATCTTTGCATAATTAATAGTGTAGATTTTTTGGTAATTAAGATTATTTCATATGTACCAGAGATGAGGGCCAGAGAGAGATTAGTTTGCTTTTTCTTTCATTCTGAGGTTTAAATTCAGTAGAAATTTTAAGAGAAAAAAACTCAGTTATCTACTCTCCTAATTTTTTGTGGCCTGACTACCAATTTTGCAAAAAAAATTTTTAAACACTGTTGCAAAGAACTTCTCTGAGGCAGCTTGCTGGTTTAGGACATCGGAAGATCGTGATAAGCCGCATATCTTCCAGTCACATGATGGTAAATCTGTGAGGAAGATAAAGGTTAGTTCATCAATAATTATTATAAAATTATACATATCAGTTAATAAGCATATTCTCATATAATAATTGATATACTGGGAGGCTGAAGCAGGAGGACTGCAAATTTGAACCCAGCCTGGGCAAGTTAGTGAGACTATCTCAAATCAGAAGAAACTGTAAAACATAGCTCTGTGTAAAGGCCGAGGCTCAATCCCAGGAAGTGGGGGGTGGCGGGGAGGGAATCTGTTTCAGCAGAATCTCCACCCAACCTCGACCAATGTCTACATGAAAGAAGGTGGAGGCTTAAAGATGATGAAGTAAATCAGAAGAGATTTTACCTCCAGTTCTCCATTTGTTGCTCAAAAATCACCTGTCGGCTCCCCGCAAAGACAATGAGCTATTACTCGCCTGCCGCTCGATGTCTGAAAGCAGGGCACTGGCCCCTATTCGAAAGAGTTGTGGCTTCAACCACTCATCCCCAAGCTCCTCCTTTACGAGAGACAGCCACGCCAGGGAGTCCTTGGCAGTGCGGATGCCTCCTGCAGGTTTAAAGCCCACCTAAGGGGGAAGACGGAGAGGAGAACATGGCCATTATTACTTTAAAAAAAAGAAACGGTACTGCGTTCATAGGGAATCATGATTCTTTCCTTTTTTCTTCAGTCTTTTTCAATTCATCCAGCAAAAGAGCTTCCATCACGGACGCCCATTCACACTGCAGAATAACTTTTCCGGGATTAATGGGAAGAGTGTCACTGCTTCTGAGGAGGCGCTAATGAGGACTAATAACCCTCATTAACATTTCACTTATTGGAAAGTCATAACCCTCATTGTTAGACCACAGCTATGAATCTGGAAGAGACAAAAAAAGGTGTCAATAAATGGAAAGTATATCCCAGAAGCCCACGCAATCTACATTTCTAGAAGTACGCTTCTATGGTCACCTTCCAGCCTTCATCTTGAGGTTCAAATTTAGAGGTGAATCTCAAACAAGAGCACAGAAGCTATGAGCCCACAGGACCGCCCTAACCACACTGGCGGCAATCCAGCAAGGAGCCCTGACAGCTGTTTCCATCACTTAAGTGGTAAGGATTTCTTTCTGAGGTTGTGGGTACAGAGTGCTGTAAGGCAGGCAGGCCCGTAACACAAACACAGCAGAAGAGAGGACTTTAGGTTTCTGAAGTCGGTAAGGGTGACCGCAAAACAACACAGTTCAGCCAGTATCTGTGTCTGCAACGAAAGGAAAAATATGTTCCATCTGTGGGAAAACCCTGATCATTTGGCTTTTCTTGTCTAAAACTCTGACCATCCAGTGGAATAGAGAGTTCATAGTGAAGAGCAAACAACACTCACGTAAGCCAAGTACTAAAGCTCTTACAGTTTATTATTCAGAGCCGCTCTTTGGTAGGTAGCACAGCAAGAGTTGATTGCTAACAGAATGCGCGAACCTAGACGAGGGGTCCTATTATCAACTCAAGTAGGGCCCCTGGGGATGAACCTGAGGCCCGCTGTTCTCTGGCCACACCCTACTCTTCAACGCTCAAGTCCTAGCAATCTCTCTTTCTTTGCTTCTGCATCTCCCAGATGCACATGTCCCTCTCTGCTCTTCCCACTATGCTCCATACAGACCTTCACAGTTCTCATTTGGAGAATCAGTCTCCTGACTGATCTCCCTGGCTCAATCACACCGCATCACATGCTGCACAGCAGCAATGCAGCATTGGGTGGGAGGCAGTAGCAGGAATTGAACCGAGCGCCTCCTGCATGCTAGGCAAGTGCTTTACCAGCAAGCTACAACCCCTGTTGTTTAAAATTTTATTGTGAGACAGTCTCCTGAAGTTGCCCAGTTTGGCCTCAAACCTTATTCTTCCTGCCTCAGCCTTCCAAGTAGATAGGGTTACAGGAATGCACCGCTATGCCTGGTCAGCATTTCTAACCGTATCTGCTATTACTCTGGACCCCAAACAATGACTCTACAAGGCTGTAGGGGGTTGGGGGATAAGGAGAATGAGGTTATTTTTTGAAATGAGGCAAAAAAAAAAAACCCATCAATTAGCTGACATTAGCATACATGGTAATCACAGAAGCCTTTCTGTCACTCAGGCAGTGGCTCATATAGATTTTCTATGAAGTTCAGTTTGTGTCAGCAAGTCTCTTTGGCAACATTTCCAAAGAGAGGTTCACGCATAAGTTAATCTTTTTTTAAGGGAGAGAATATGGAAAATATAAATCTATAATGAAATCAGTTATGAAATATTAAACCCCTGCTTCTCAGGAGTGACACTAATCGTGGGCTAGGAGGCAGCCTATCACATTGTAAAAGAGCGCTTAAATCAGTGATGTAGAAACTTTATAGTCACGGCTGCCCATGCATCTTGTCAACAACCTGAAAATGGTTGTACCCGCCTTGCGGACCCATACACAGAATGTGACCGAGCCAGCACACCTTGCTGTGTACCCATCCTTCTCTTGCAACTGGGTTGGGCTTTGTGAAGAGGAAAGAAGTCATATTATCAGAAAAAAAGGATGGAAAGACAGGAAAATATCCCTCCTTCTGAAATGTGGAATGTAACATCCCAGCACTTAAACATTGACGAAAATTCTTTGCTTGTCTGAAAGTTTTCCTGGAAGGGTATTTGTTCATTTCTGCATTCCAAGCATGTAACATTGGTTAATATAGCCCATGGGTCACTATTTGGAAGCTGTCTGTTGGATCCCAGTGGCATTTATGAACCCTGGCAATAGAGCTTATGAAACACAGGTGCCCAAGGAAACCCTAAGACCCAGCAATGCGAGAGACGGCGGCTGAGGAGTTTCCATGGATAAAGGGCTTCACATCTGATTTTGATGATCTTTGGCTGAGGATAAGAACCACCGGTCTATTGAGCAGTGATAGTTTCACCTGAGAAACCAATAGATTTCTCAATTTTATTGCTTTTCTTAAAAAAAAAAGATGTTTTAAACAACCTTGTGTGGATCAGTGCAGAAAGACATCAAGCAGAGGTTACTCAAGTTGGATCAGCTGTCATCTACAGGTTATGACACATGTCTTAGCTATTTGTATTTAAGACGAGGTTATTCGGAAGGAGAAAATTGTGGAAAGTGTTTATTTCCTCTCACAACTAGTACAAAAAAAGTCTCCCACTGAAGAGACAGAAGCTACAGTTACATACAAAGTCATCACAGCCAGTTAGCAAAGGATTAAAGGCCTTTTTGAGGTTCTGTTTGGCAGAAATCAAGAGATTGCTTTTTAAAGGATGCCTCTCAAGAAGGAAAAGCCTCATTAAACACACACACACACACACACACACACACACACACACACACACACACGCTACCTTTCTCTCCAATGATGTTAAAAAATCCTCTGAGATAATTTGCAGCTAGATAAGCAACTTGAAGTGAAAAGGAAAATCCAAACACCTCATCCAAAAACACCTCATACACATTTTTCCTTTTAACTTCATGTTTCAAAAAATATGTATTATTTTTTGAAAAGCTGACAAAAGCTAGCATATACCCTCCTCAGCTTGTCTTCCAAAGAGCACATGCAACTGCCATAAAACGCAAAAATGGATATTTAATTCAAGAGCTATATAACGTCTAGCTACCTTTTCCCTGCTGTTTCACAGCATTTCATTATTTTGTTTAATAAGTTCATCTCCTCGAGAATTTTCTCTTCACCTCATATTATTAAAAGTAATAAGT
Organism: Dinomys branickii; assembly: GCA_004027595.1. NCBI lineage: Eukaryota > Metazoa > Chordata > Mammalia > Rodentia > Dinomyidae > Dinomys > Dinomys branickii. The sequence goes on from PVLD010002913.1 coordinate 147,781, forward strand.
TTTTCTGGACCGGGGGTTTCCCAACAGAAAAACCAATTTATGTGTGTCCTTCAATAATGACAGGAAAAGATTATTTCCCATTATATTGCATACTTTTCATATCACCACCACCGCTTATCATTCAATAAATGTTACTCTGCAATTCTTTCCATTCCTCAAGGAAGTTTAATTTCTGCATTAACCTGTTTTTGCTGGCCAACGCCTTGCCAGAAAGCTTCTGTGTTGAAGCAGAATTAGTTCGTTAAAGAACCCATTGAGGAATCTCTTGTCAGTGATAAAATTGTCTCCGGTTAATAAAAGGATATAAAGTGAGTTTACATCTTGATCACACATACTCTAACACTCACACTTACTTCTCTTAATCACACATCTTCCCCCGTAACTGTGTTCTTTTATAATGAGAGGTAGATTAAACATTTATCTTAATAAAGGTAACGCATTCACACCTTCTGCATATAAAGACAGTTATCGTAGTGGCTGTAATGAGTATTATAAATAACATTATTTTTAAAGAAAGATTTTCTGGCAATACTATACCTTGTTTCCAGTTTTCCAGAAGAAATCTCTAATGGCCCTTAGCATTACTATAGCTACCGGGAAGGTGGCATTTACTGTTTCTTTTCCAGTAGAGGTCTTAACAAAATCTGATCCTAAAACAAAAGCAAGAAAAACTCCTGTGTTAATTAAAAACTTTTTTTTTTTTACACCTAAGTCAGTGAAAGAAATGAGTTACATAAATTTTCCCCTCCCTGAGGAATACAACTTTAATTATTTGAAAAAATAAAACCAAAATCTACCTTTAAAATGATTCTGTACATACTTTCTTCCTTTTACCACCAGAAGCATTTAGTTAGGCACACAATGGGACCTTACAGACCCACTGGTCTGGTCTTCTTCTCTCCGTATTTCCACACTACCAATTAAAATCAAGTTGGTTTATTTAATAAATGACAGAGATGAATAAAAAGCAATTTTATGCCTTGTGGTTAATACCACAGACTACGACACTTTACTACAAAGCTGGGGAGCCACACATTTCTCCCTCATTTCTCATGCTTGATAGAAAGCACATAGAACAGAAGAATCACCATGAATTGATCTCTACTGCCTTGTTCATCAATGAAAATGCTGTCTTCCAACCAGCATAGGATTTTCATGAATGACACCATTCTATTCCTTATTGTGCAAATATTTTAAGCAACTTCTTTCTTCAAAAATATCCTAAATCTGTTTAGATAGCTTAAACTAGCACAAGGAGACAAAGGACTAATAGGAATAGTTACGATGCACTGGAAGCGCTATGCGCTGCTCATTCCACGTCTAGGTGCTGTACAGGTATCAGCGAAGTTGATCCTTACAACTGCTGCTCACTAATACTAACGCAAACATTGAAGAGAGGAAATGGAGACACAGAGAAGTTAAGAAACTCACTTTGGCATAGTCAGGGCATGCGAGCCTGCGTGCATGTGTGTAATTTTAGCCAAAGCAACCTACAGTCTGCTTGTCAGGAGTCTCCAAGATTTAAGGGTCACACAGCTAGCCTAATAGAGAATCTATGTTCCACGTGGACACCAGGCCCTAAATACTCAAACTATGAACCATGTACAGGCAGCCTAAAACCATGGCCAGGGGAGGACATGAGTTCTAGCATTGTCTTGCATTGTACAGTGATTACACACTGCAATAATCTATTGCATATTTGGGGGAAAAAAGCTAGAGGAAAGGATTTTGAATATTTCTGCCACAATAAAGTGGTAACTATATGAGGAGACAGATGTTTACCCAGATTTGACGATTACTCAATGTGTACAGGTACTGAAACATCTAAATGACAAGAAAAATGTCGACTCTCAGACCTATGTCAGACCAAGGGAATTGGGATCGAACGTACACACGGGTCCTAGATGACTTGTGTACACCCTCCCTGCCCCAGTGCACGGAATCTATGGGATCAAACTTAAAGCTTGTAATGGTTGACCCATTGTGCCAACTTGAGGAGTTCAAGGGTTTAAGTATGTGACTCAGCAGGGGGCCAGGGGCTTCGCTTTGTGCAAGAGGAAGGCAAGGCGAGGGTGCGGATGTAAGGGACGCACCCTATGGCGGACAGCCAGCATACAATGAAGGGGAGGGAAAGAGGCTTGCTCTCCTTTCTGCTCTTGTTGCTTTTGCTGGTTTTCACCACCATGAACAGTTGTCCCTGTGCCGTGTGCCACTCTGCCTTACAGATGATGGAAACTGCCACAAACTGTGGGCTCAATAAACCTTTCCTCCCTTCATTTTGAGCATTGGGTATTTTGTCCCAGAAATTACAGAAAAGTAACTAAGACAAAGCTAATTTCCGAGATACACCCCAGATCCATCAAAAGAAGACAGAACCTGAAGGAAGAAGTAGCCAAAACATTCTCCAGCAGTTTCAGGTGGGAAAGACACCTCCACACCTGTGCTGTATGATGAAAGGCCAAGTAGCTGCACCTCAAGCATGCTGTGAACAGGCACACGGAAGATATAAAAACAAACCATTTGCCTCACCCTGAAAAGCACATACTCTCCACGCCGCTGGAGATCACAGCTGAGCCCTGGTCCTCACCTGGCAAGGCAGAGGTCCTCTCATAGTTATCTTGCAAATTCAATCTCTTTACCTTCCTCATGAGTCTAAAAAATTCCCCACTTGCTTCATGGTGCTACACAAGGCATCAAATGAGACAATTTATGCAAAAGCACCTTGAAAACAGTAAAATATTTACAAATATAAATAAAGCAAACGCCTTAGCCAGGTTTGCAATGTGAGTAATAATCATGGAAACTCTTGATACATCAGAGCTGGTCACCAAAACCCCTCTTTCCTTTAGGTTTATGGGCAAATTAAGAGAAACGGAGACAGGCCTGCCAGATAGGCATTCACTCAACAAACACTCACTTGCTGAGTGCTGAATCTATGCCAAACTCTGCTTCTAGATGCTAGGAACAGACAAAAAAACAAAACAGTCACATTAGCTAGTAACTGTCAAGTGGCAATAAATGCTATGTACCAAAACAGCACAAAGCAGCGAGACAGAGAATGAAGAAGTTGGGGAAGGGTGGCTGTGTTTAAAGACTCATGACAACAGCTGTGATTAGAGATATTTGAATAGGAACTGAGGGAAGGAATTCTGGCCGAGAGCATGCCAAGCCGGGAAACAAAGCGTGTGAAGGCCCCCAGCACGCATGTGCCAAGCCCACTCACAAAGGGATAAATGGGCAGGCCGCAGCATGATGTCCAGCTCCAACAACATACAGACAACCTGAAAACAACATGGTGAGAAAGAAGGCATTAAAGCCCCCATGTAGATATGAGCAGGCAAGGGAAAGACCCTGAAAGAATTCATGAGACAGAGGGGTACTTTCCTACTGTATGACATTCTTTTGATTTAGTAGACTTTGGAGCACGACACTGAATACCATCCAAATCTTTTCAAGTGCCCTAGAAGACCTTATTAAAATACAGGGTCAAACGACATTTACAGGACTTTAAAAAGAATTGTCACTGAAAAATCATACCCGCTGAAATTAATCTAAAGCACCAACGCCCTTTGAAGAGCTGGAGGCCCCCGCTCTGGGAGAAGCAGGGCAAAACTTCCACCATAGCAATGGCAGCAGCTGGGTAGCAATTGTGGTCTTGTCTGGTTCCCTTTCTTGACTGTATGATCAGTACATTTGCCACATGTAGGAGACATTCAATAAAGAATTTAGGATGGCTGCATAGATGTCCTGCCACTGTTCAAGAAATAGCAAACTACAATGTTTTGTGTCTCATTCCAGTCCCAGTAGAATGATGTGTCATTTATTTACTTTTAAGTAAATTTTAACTTTAGAATTGATTTATAATTACAGAAAAGTCACAGAGATAGTACAGAGCACCCCTAGTACTACCATCTTGTATTAGCACAGTGCATTCATTACAATCAAGGAACAAATGCCAATACATCGTTATCAACCTAAGTCCACACTTCATTTAGATTTCCTTGGTTTTATTCAGTATTCAGCCCCATCCAGGATACTACATTTGTCACACTTCCACACACTCCTCTTACATGTGACAGCTCCTTGGATTTTCCTTATTTCAATGACTTTGACAATTCTGAAAACCCCTGTCAGATTGAAGGTCTCTCAGTTAATTTTCTAAGGTCTCTCAGTTAGGGTCTGTCCAGTGTTCTTATCAGCTGCCTGGGGTTACGGGTTTGGGGGAGAAGATCATAGAGATAAAGAGCCATTTTTAATCACATCATAACAACAGTACATACTGTCAACATGATCTACTACTGTTGATATTGACCCTGAGCACTTGACACAGGTGAGATTTACCATAGGTTTATCTCTTTTCTCCATTTTCCAGGTTGTTCTGGTATTCCACCCTGAAGGAGTGGGGAGTTTACAATCCACCTTGTAGAGTGGAGTTAACCACATAAATTACTTGAAAATATTTAGGTGAGAGATTTGTTTCTTTTCCATTTTAAAATTTTCAATAATTTATTTATAACAGTAGACTCAAAGATACTCTTTTTATACTCAAGCTTATAATGTTTAGAAACCTTCTTAGTTTTGTTGTTTAAATGGTTCCAGCTGTTGGATATTGGACCCGCTTTTGGTTGTTTCCTATTTACCTTCTTGCAAATCTATAATCTCATGCATGCTAGGCAAGTGCTACACCTCTAGACCTGCTTTCTGTACCCTTTTGTATCAAGTGACGTTTTCATATTTTAAGCATTTACTTCCCAGGACTATAAGATACTCAAGGGTTTGTACCCATGACAACCAAATTAAGGAATTATGATCTCATCAAAACTGAAATATGTTCCATTTAGGAATAATAAAAAACATGAACAGCTTTATACCCACCAGCTTAATAATTTAGCCAAAATGGATCAATTCCTTGAAAGGCGTAACCACAGCTCATAAAGGGAAATAAATAAGTCTGAATAGGCCCATATCTATTAAAGAAATTATTTTCATTTAAATTTGTTATTTATGGGAATAATAACAATGATCCCTCTTTCATTTGTGATATGGGGAATTTATATCTTCTCTGTTATTCTTGGTTAGCCAAGCTCAAGATTTACCAATTTCATTGATCTTTTCTTTTTTTTTTTTTTTTGCGGTACTGGGGATCGAACTCAGGACCCTGCGCTTGCTAGGCAAGCGCTTATTCCACTGAGCTATATCCCCAGCCCCTCATTGATCTTTTCAAAGCGGCAGCATTTAGGGTTTTTATTTCCTTCCCTAATGTCTTAGTTTCCAATTTCATTGTTTTTATTCTAATTTCTATTTCCTTTCTTTCATCGGCTTTAAGCTTACATTGCTCTTCTTTCTCTACTTTTCTAATGTGAAAGCTTACATTATTCCTTTTAGAAAAGGATCCTTTTCTAATATATGTATCCAACACTATAATTCCCATCTATGTACTGCTTTTGTACCATGCTACAAACTATGCTATTTTGGACAATTTTCATTTATTTCAAGACAACATTAAATTTTCTCCTTAGACTTCTTTGACAATGTATGGTCTAATTTCCAAACATTTGGGAATTTTTCAGCCATCTCTCTGCTATTGATTTCTAGTATTATTTTCCAGGCTATGAGAGAATACTTTGTATATTTTCTATTAAGTTTGTTAGGTATGCTTTATGAGCTACAATGTGGCCTTCTTAATTAATGATCTCCATGAACTTGACTATGTAATCAGCTGTTGCTGGATGGTGTTTTCAGTAAATGTCAATTTAATCATGTTGAAGAACAGTGCTATTCAGATCAACCATGTCCTTTTGTTATTCTGCCTGCTTGAGCTATGATTTACAGAAAGGGTTTTCAAAATCTCCCGCTGTGTGTGTCTATTTCTCTTTTCAGTAGAATCAGATTTTGCCTCACATACTTTTGTTGCTCTTTTGCTAGGTACAGATGTAGTTAGAAGTGTTAAGTCTTCTGGAAGAAACAACTCCTGTATCATCACTAATCCCTGGTAATCCCGCCCTATCTGAAATCATCACTAATCCCTGGTAATCCCGCCCTATCTGAAATCATCACTAATCCCTGGTAATCCCGCCCTATCTGAAATCATCACTAATCCCTGGTAATCC